>JAQQZY010000015.1:31959282-31972106 GCA_030068375.1 Ostorhinchus rueppellii
CCCCCCCCCCCCCCCCCCCCCCCCCCCCCCCCCCCCCCCCCCCCCCCCCCCATCAGTACATGGGAATTCCCATTTATATGTAAATGTCTTCCAACACAATATTTCTCAGCTATTTATTGTTATATCATGCACTGTTGACGTGTGTTCTTAATACCCAGCAAGAACAAGACCAGTACTGGAAGAAAATAAAACGTGGCCGCCTTTCAAAAGTAGAAGAATTAATTAGTAAAACAAACCTATTGAGCTGCAAAATACAAAATATTAATATATAGAATAATTGTCTTTGAGGTGTAGTGAATACTTATGAAAGATTATTACAAAACAGATCTACATAGTACAGCACAAATGAAAGTTTTTAATAGTTTTCAAGCTGTAATCTAATGTCTAAATGTGTTTTTATTGGCTGAATGACTAAAAATGTCATTAAAATGTACTGAATAAACATAAGGTTTAGCGTCACACATTACTAATCCCAGAAACTGGAGCATATGTACATAAATTCCACCTTAAATATTTGTTCTTTATCTTATGCTTCTGTCTATTATTGTAGTTTTTTAATGCTATATTTTTTTTTTCCTGCACCTCTCATAAAAACTTTGGTTCAAGCGATTGAAATGCATCAAACAGAAACCAGCTGTTCCTGTGAAAAAGCTCCACTACATCAGAAAATAACAGTGAACGTCAGAGTGAGATGATAGGGATGATGGGTGATAAATCAGTTATAACACCAGAGCGGGCGCAACGGAGAGATGTCATTACAGCCTGATTTGCACACATTTATTTATTTTAATCGAGAAGCTGAGGATTTTTTTTTTTTTTCATTTAAACTTCATTGTTTATAACGTGGCTCCAGTCAAACTCCTAAATAAACAGTCAAAAGTTTAATATACTTTCTTCTTTGCCGAAGCTTTTAAAATCAAATTAGTCATGGAAAACTGAACCATCTAATGTGAAATTAACCCTGAACAGAACGCAGCTGTTGACACTCTGAACAGCAAAATGCAACATCACAGCAATTAGAAGATCTCATCACTTTAAGAACACAGCTTTATTATTCAGGACAGTCTCCTCTGATAGTGTGTGTATTCTAACAATGTTAAATTAACCTCTTAACTTCCACCATGTCAAGGATATGGTTGCATTCCATATAAATCGTTTTTTCTGTCATTGGTATAATTGCAACAAAAGAAAAGCCCATGAATGTAAATGTCTTTGCAAATAATCATGCAAAAGGTTTAAAATCCACTGTGTTTCGACCCATTGGTGTGTGTGTGTGTGTGTGTGTGTGTGTGTGTGTGTGTGTGTGTGTGTGTGTGTGTGTGTGAGTGGATGATTGTTTTTCAGGTGTTTTAGACTAGTCTTCTTTCTGCTCCCTTTCATTCTAGTTGAATGAAATAGCGAATAAAAATGAAATAGGTGTGGCACTGAAGTCATCACCTGATTGGACCAGACAGCTGGTCCAGCGTCTCCTCCCCTCCACTCCCAACCCCACATGATCATTGTACCGTTGTGTTTGAATGCAGCAGTAGGGGTGGGCTGCCGTTTTCTCCTGTTTAGGTCACATCCTGTCGTTTGGTTTCTTTTCTTCTGTAGGTCAGTTTGGTTCCTTAGTTTGTTAAGTTATGTTTGTTGTTTTGGCCCCGGCCTACCATGAAGACCAAGCTGTTGTTCTGTTTGAGCTTATGTTTAATGCCTTTATATCACTTTTGTAAAAAAAATAAATAAATAAATAAATAAAAAATCACTTAATAATTGCATAATCCACGTCTTGTAGGTTTCTCAGTGGCTTAGGAGTGAGGGAAGGTGTTCTCTATTTGTGTTATGCCCTGGGATCCCCTAGCCAGGGCGTAACAACTGCAAGATATTGGATTATTGTTTTGGCCATATGTTAAAGATGGAAATTAGAAGATGTTCCCGTTCAAATGAAGTAAAATATGTGTTTTTTTGGTCTTCTTTCATAAAAAAAAAAGTGCATGAAATTGAAAACAGATGTTAAAAGGAAAAAAAAAAACAATCCCGTTAGGATGGTTATATTTAAGCCATGCTTTTGCTAATATTAGGAATAATAGGATTTTAACTGTTTTGTACATATTAAGAATTTATTTTATAATTACTATTATTATTTTATCTTTCATTTGTTTTTGTTTTTTTGCATATATCTTATAGTTATTTTATTCTTCTCTATTTCCCATTTATGTATTTTATTTTAGATTTTAATTCTTTATCTTCTTATGCTACAAACAGACACCTGGGTAACTACAATTTGTTCTACCGTATACCATTGATCGAATGCCAATAAAATTGAGTCTGAGTCTCAACTTAAAGATACCCCGTTTCAAATAAAGGAAGATACAGTCACAGAAAAAAATATTAGATCATCAGAAATAATGGTTATGCAATCCAGTACTAAGTCCTGTGTGTATCATGTGACTAAAACACACAGAAAAGAAAACATGGAATGTGTAAAAGCACTGTTTTTGTCAGTACAATGCCATAGATATTGACGTAAGAACTGAAGTGATTTTGGTTTTTATCAAGAAAACATGTTAAATGGATAGATATCAGCTCTGAAATTAAACTACTATGAGATATTTTTGTCGTTACCATTATATTTGTCCAAACAAATGCACCTTTAATTGTACCGGGCATTAAAATGAACAAGAAATTGAAGAAAATAAGGGGTGGTCTAATCATTTTTTTGTGACTAAAGTTATTTTTTCCATGTTGAATGTTATAACCATGACTTTTGTTCAGAGTTGCATGAAAGGGGTGGATGTTAAAAGGTTAATCAGGAAAAATAGGAATAAAAATCGAAATTGAAAGCATTCAATGAAACCAGTTCTTTAAGTTTCAGGTCATTTTACAGTAAAAGGACCAAAATACACTGTTGACCTTAAAGTTGATATAAAAAATATTTTTCTTCTCATGAAATGATTGTGACAAAGTGATTTATTCTTGATAGATAGTGTTAATGGGACTCAGTATGCAATTACTGCACCGGGTCAAAGGTGATAATTAGTGTGTGTAAATAGGAATAAAAAGAGGAATGTGTCTGAAAACAGAATTATTCCAATTTTATGGGCTACAGCATATTCAGATACCTCTTACATAAACATTTACAACAGAGAAGAAGCACAGTTCGGATGCTTTCAGGTAATGTTGAAAAGAAGGGTTAGTTTTTGGATGATAATGGCTTTTATTAAACAAAAAAAGAATGTTTAAAGCCTTAAACCAGGGGTCCTCAAATACAAATCTTGAAGGTACACAACTGTTTTTTTTCATACAAGCATTGGTCCATTTATTAATGGCGGTCAAGTTCAAAGCAGGCCGAAGGTGGTAAGGGTGGTTTTCTTTTGTCAAAACAAAAATACATCGCACATTCTGTTTAAATAAAAACAAATGAACAAAACATTTTCTTGAGTTAAAATAAAAATACACACAAAAAAACGTGCAAGTATGGTGTTTACACATGTATACACTAAATAATTGACAAGATGTCATTAAGGTGCAAACAACTATTGAGAGTACATTTTGTAACTGTAAAACACTACTGCACGCTCTCTCAGCTAATCAGCGCATCGTCGTCACAGAGATGACAGCCCATAATAGCGTGTCACCCAGGCAACAGCCAATCAGCGCTGTCTCCCGAAGCACACACTTTCTCACACACACACACACAGAGCACATGTAGTGATTGAATACGATAGAAGTGGGAACATGAGTGATATTTAACTCAAAATGAAACAGAATTTAGCGATAGAATAGTAGCGCACAGCGATAGATCGGCGATTAATACAAATAATATATGTTTAAAAAAGTTTTGTTTTCTTGTTGAAAAGTGCCATTTGCCCTGGGTCCGCAGCGAGGTGTGCCATGGTCCGGTCGTGGACCGCAGTCCGCTAATTGAGGACCCCGGCCTTAAACCTTTAAAACGTGCCTTCTGTTGTTTAAGCTTCTGTTTTCATTTTATCTGGTTTGTTTTTCATTCATATTTTATGTAGAAAGACTTGGTAAGGAAGTCAGAAATTACAGTTTTATTAACTCTCCAACACCTAAACAGGCTTTGCAACCAAAAGCATCTAATGATATAAAATGTTTAAGGACGTTTTAACCACTAATTCTATCAATGCATTAAATAATTCAGGTAAAATGCAGTTTATTATCTTTTCATTGTATCAGATATGACACATTTGGACGTTCAGAGGCCCCGTACTGAATGTGGAAACACTGTCATTTCTGTAAAATCCATATATTTTAACAAATGGCAGTTGTTGTAGATGGTTGTTTTTATGTTCAGTTAATGATCATTTTTGCTAAAAAGTAACTTTTTCATGAGATTTCTCTGAAACCTTTGAATTCTCTCTGAGCTTTTATGAACATCTGCAAGCTCTGGGAATTTAATTCAAGAAAATATGTCATTTTCACTAAAAATGCCAAATTCAAAGGCTAATATTATAATAAATGGCGATAAATGACTTATCAAAGGTTGAAGGTGAAGAAAAGTTTATTTGGAAGCTGTTACAAAAATGCTTCTTCGTCTTCAATTGTGAAAGAGTTTAACAGATGATAGTTGTATTTGCTTGTTTTTATGTTCAGTTAATGTTTAGATTTTGCTAAAAAGTCATTTTTTCATGAGATTTCTCTGAAACCTTTGAATTCACTCTAAACTTTTGTGAACATCTGCAAGATCAGTAGATTTGACACTAGTGACTTTTCCATTAGGCTTATGTGCAAAACTTTACTGATATTTACTAAATGTCGAAAAGACAAGTGCGTAATGTTGGTTTTTCTATTAAATCATAAATATCAGGATTTGTTTATTTATTATTGTGAGATGACACGACAAGTCATTCCATAAACATGATGATGAATATAAATATCATGTTAATTTACAGTTATATTTATTATTATTATTATTATTATTATTATTATTATTATTATTATTATTATTAACTATTACTGCTCTATTTTGTACTAAATTTTAAAAATTATTCAGTTTCCTTGTGTGTCCGCACCATGTTTCTGTTAAAACTCTTCTTCCTTGATTGTTGTAACGTCCGTCCACATAATTTTGTTTTTGTTTTGTGTTATTCATGTGACTCTACAAAAAAAGGTCTTTCCATTGCAGTTTTGTGTAATATACCAATTTTTCAATGCCAGAAAAATTACCTCCTGCCAGCACAAAAACTTTTAATCGAAAAACCAAAGTTTTGGCGAAATTGTTGTTTTTCCATTAGATAAATTTTTTATGCACAAGTTTGTGATATTTGAGGGTCAATGGAAAAGTGACTACAGGAAAGTATATGATTTTCACTTAAAAATACCAAATTAAGAGGATAGTGTTATAATAAATGGTGATAAATCATTTGTGAAATATCAAATGTGAAGAAAAGTTCATTCAGAAGCTGTTCTAAAAACACTTCCACGTTTTCAATCGTTAAAGAGTTTAACAAATGACAGTTGTTATGTGCAAGTAATGATATATTTAGCTAAAAAGTCACCTTTTCCTGAGTTTTCTTTGAAATCACTGAATTCACTCTAAACTTTTATGAACATCTGGAAAATTATGAAATTTAATGCAAGAAAAGCATGTTATTTTCACATAAAAATACCAGATTAAGAGGATAGTGTTATAATAAATGGTGATAAATAACTCCTGAAATTTTAAAGGTGATGAAAAGTTCATTCAGAAGCTGTTTCAAAAATACTTCTACATCTTTAATCGTTAAAGAGTTTGACAAATGACAGTTGTATATTCTTGTTTTTATGCTCAGTTTAATTTACATTTTGCAAAAAAGGCACATTTTCCAGATTTTTCTGTGAAATATTTGAATTCACTCTAAACTTTTATGAATATCTGGAAGATCAGGAAATTTAATACGAGAAAATATGTGATTTTCACTTCAAAACGCCAAATTCAAAGGCTAATATTATATTTAAAAAATGATGATAAATCACGTATGAAAGGTTAAAGGTGAAGAAAAGTTCATTCAGAAGCTGTTATAAAAATACTTCTACATATTTAAGGGTTAAAGAGTTCATTATTTTCCTACAAAGACTCATAGATCTTCCAGTCTATTTACATCTGACGACCCTTGGGCGCTGACGATGAATCACGCTGGGCATGACTCCAGCCCTGGTCGTATTGTCAGGCGACGGCGGCTTGAATTTGATTCAGAAATACATTTATTCAAATCCAGTTCACATTATGGAAATGTCTCCAATCAGCTGGTTTGGCACAGCTGTCTCTACTCAGCAGATAATTACTATGAGGAGGATACGTTATCAGGATGACAAACTCCCCAGGCTCTTTTTCATGATGGAGCATTGTAGAGAAAACTTCCTGGGGGCGGGGCTTGTCTGGTGATTGTCCTACTTTACAATAGACTGAATTGGATCACGCAGCGTCGTTAACTTGCTGCGTTAAATTGATTTTTTATTCACAGAGTGCGGCACACGACATATCAACCCGACAGAACTTGTAACTGATAATAGAAAACATTAATCATAATAAGGACCGGATCGAGCCAAAGTGAACACCCGTGTCAAAAATTAAAGTTTCATGTATCATTTCTCAAATCAGCTCTTTTTTTTTTTTTTTTACCTTAACAACTGAACTGTTTACAAAATTTTACTATTACTTGTAGGAAAAAATGATATAACTTCTCATGTAAAGTTATACTGTGCTACTGACATATATAAAAGCATTATTAACTCTAATAATAATATTTTTCTTGCTTATGTAAATGATATTTTCAGTCTGTGAATCTGTAGGAACTAATTATTCAACAGTACAACACAGAAAGGTTATGTACAATCTAATTATTAGTCAAATATGATCTATTATTAGCTTTATGTATCACTACAGTTATAATATATATGTTAAATTAAAGTTTATTAGTACATTGGTAGCGTTTTAGTTCCAAAGTTTTTTATTCTGAACAGAGTGACAAACTGTCCCAGTGTCACAACATATTTATTCATGGAACCTTTTGATTTTGATTGACTATTGATCACAGCTGTAGTTTAACCCTTTCATGCATACTGGTCACTACAGTGGACATCTATTCTACTGCTGTTCTCATATATATATATATATATATATATATATATATATATATATATTCATGGATTTTGTTGTTTTAGTTCCATTTCAGCCAAAACAACGGTCGACTGTGCATCATCTCATAATAAACTCATACCATTACTGTAACTTTGCTGTAACATGTATGAGTGTAAATCAGTCGCTTGTGATCGTTATTAGGCTGTAATTAACAGCTTTTTTTTAAACAAGAAGCTTTTTTGGACAGTATCTCTATGAAGTGAGTACTTACTATCACCAGACTACGTTCAAATGCTTTAATAACATACATAAAGTAATTATAAAGTAATTAACATCTACCTTAGTAAATTAAATTTAGAAAAAATATCTGATCTCCACCAATAAAATGTAAAATCTGGAGAATAATATTGTCATAAATGGAAGTAAATTACTTAGGGAAGGTTAAATATAGAATGAAAAATAAGATAAGATCAGACATAAGACAACCTGTGAGCGCCCAAGTAGATATTTATTCACCACACGTCCTCTTGGGAGCTCACAGGTTGTGCAGATCTTATCTTATTTTTCATTCTCTGTTGTTTTTCTGGGATCCTACACATTTTTCGCCACTGGATGTGCATGTCATCACCTCTTTTCAAAGTTACATATAGAGATAAATTCATGTGGAAGTCAGTGCACAAACAGTTCTAGGTCTTTAACCCTTTAAGTTTCTGCTCAACCATATGGTAGAGCACATTTGGACTCACTGTATCTTATTGAAAAACACATTTCATCCATCTCTACCACTCGGTACCACTCAGTACAGAGGTAGAGATGAATACATTTCTAGAACATATGTCCAGAACATCTAGAATAAAAGTTTATAACACATATCTATTTTCATTTTTTTTTAAAAATTGTTTGATTGTTGTTATTAGTGCCCCAAGGAAATAAAAAATGTAAAGAAAAATGTTTTCATTGCTTTTTTCTTGATGAGGACTTTAAAAGGTTAAAGGTTAAGCAAATATAAAAAGTAAAAAAAATTATTGTGAATTATATGTGTTTCCATAAACTGTTTTGGAACCAATAATTCAGCTATTAACTCATAAAGACCTGATAAATATACACCAGTGATTAAAAAAAAAAAAAAAAGATCTATTGATCTAAAGCAGAGGTGTCAAACTCATTTTAGTTCAGGGGCCACATACAGCCTAATATGATATACAGTGGGCTGGACCAGTGAAATAATAGAAATAATAGAAAAAGAACTAATAAACAATGTCAATTTCAAACTTTTCTCTATGTTTTTGAGTGAAAAAAGTAAATTCTGTTTACATCTACAGACCATACTTGAACATAATACACTGTAAAAAGTAAAACGCTGAATCAACTTAAAAGTTTTTCTTCACTAGATTTATTCATAAAATAAATTAGTTGAGTGAACCAAATTAAATTGCATTGAATATAATTGAATGTAATTTAATTTGGTTCACTAAACTCATTGTTTTTATGTCTAACCTATTGAAGAAAATGTTTTAAGTTGATTCAGTGTTTTACTTTTTACAGTGTATGAACAAATATGAACAACCTGAAAATTCTTAAGAATCATAAGTACAATGTTAACAATATTACGTCTTATTTTATCATTTATACATCTGCATTACAACTTACAGATCACAGTGAATCTACATAAACATTTAGTAACAGACAGAATGTTATTAAAATTCCACATACGTCTGTTAAGACATTTTAAGTTGTTCACTTTTTTTTTTTTTTTTATAAAAGGCTAGTCTGTAAATGCACACTTTTTTGTGTAATTTTACTTTTATTTTACACTAAAACAATGAGGAACATGTGTGGATTTCATCATTTGTAGGTTACTATGATAGTATTTTACTAGTCTGATCCACTTTAGGTTGAATTGATCTAAAATGATTTGAGCGTCTTTGATTGTTCATATCTTCATCTTCTCAATATTCATCCCATGGGCCGGATTGGACCCTTTTGGCGGGCCGGTTTTGGCCCCCGGGCATGTTTGACACCTGTGATCTAAAGTTTTTAATAACTTTAGAGCCACTAATCCTATCAATTTATGTCAATATTTGGAGTAAAACACAGTTTGTCATCTTTTTAGATGTGACCCATCTGGACGTTCAGAGGCTCTGGAGTGAACATGGAAACACCGTCATCTTCTACAACATTAATTCACCTGTAAAACGCATGATGGTGGATGGACACACTTGGTTTATGTTCAGTTATTGATATATTTTACTGAACAAAGTGACTTTTTCTGCAAGTTTTCCCTGTTTTTGGTATAATTACCGTCAAATGTAATTTCTGCGTGATGATTAAAGTTCATGATCAGTAAAATAAATAATGGAAAATACTTGATTTTGCTGAAAAAAAGCAAAATGGCAAGGATATTATTATAATAACTGGCAATGAATCTAGAGAAAAAATATTTAGGAGCTAACACAAAAGTAGCATGGGTTAAATATGTTTTTGTTGACAGTATGTTTTTTTTTTTTTTCCAAATAAAGAGCAACACATATTCAAAACTGAATATTCCTCCTTTACTTTTCTAAAAAAAACAGTTTCTTTTATTCATAGCATGTTTACTATGAATACAAGCGGACACCAGGATGCTCCCATATGCCGTGTCTGAAAGTAGCATCGCAGTGGCCTTTCGTCTAACAGCTTAACAGGGTTGAAGTGGAACACTACAGCAGTGGCCTGATTTTACATAATGAGAGCACGGTGTTCCTTATGGTCTGTATCTATTAAGGCACTAAAAGCCTCCGTTCTCGTCTCAGTTTGCAACAGTAAAAGCTAATGTGTTCAGCTCAAACAACAAGTTCTGAGACCGAAGTGACTGATTCAGAAGAAAAGGTACTTAACATTATTGCCGCTGGGAAACTTGGTGTATTTACCTGCAGAGACCATGCTGTGTGCATGGGAGGTGGTTGACAGACAGTCGCTGGTAGAGGCGTGGTGCATGAGGATTGGCAGGCCTGAATCTCCTGCCAGTGGGGTAAAAGAGTCTGCAGTAAATGCTTGACATGCCATCCTTCTACGACCTCTCACACTTGACTGGTCCACCTGGAGAAGTTAACTTTCGAGTGTTACTGTTTTTGCTTTCTCCTCGTCCTTCCTTGTTTCATTTGGTTTCCGACTCTAAATCTGTTCCCTTGCCCCTTGTTTGTTTCAGGTGCGTCTGTCTTTCTTAATTTGCCTTGGTCTTTTGTCAAGCTCTCCTCCTGGTCTGCCTCGTCTTGCTCTTGTCTTCTCTCACAGTCTTGTCCTTTTCCTCTCTGACTCAGTCAAGCGTACTTCTCAGTTGAGTCACTTGGGAATATGCAGGTGGAAAATCGTGATAGGGTACCGTACTTTTTTTTTTTTTTTTCCTTTTTCTTTCTCAAAACCAAATAGCTGTCAGCACTTCAGCCACAACTCTTCGCAGTCCTAAGCACTGCTACACCTTCAGCCGAGGCTCTTACTGAAAAGTCCTGTTGCCTCTCAGGTCGAAGTTGCAATGATTGGTATATATCTGCTCATAGATGTTCGTCACCTGTCGGCATATCTCTCATTAGGGCCCGCAGTGTCTGTCACACCCACAGCATTTTACCACCTTTGCCTACTGCAGGTATTTATATCCCACCCACCTACAAACAACCACCCCTCTCTCAACCTCTGAGCCCCCCTATTTCCTATCAAACCGCTCACCTCCTACCTACCAATCCCATGTCAGAGCTGTTATTACTTGTGTTTGTCCTAACCTAACGTGCTTCTCATCCCGTCTCCAAAGCCAGGATTAGGGTACAGAGCTGCTGAGAAACTTGATCCCACCTTTCTATCCCTGCCTCGCTATCACTCTGTCCCACTCCCTGATTGCAGGGTCGAGGTGCGGTTTTACAAAGCCAACACTTACCACGAGTGGTAAAACAACACAACACTCCAACACTTATTTTGTGGTTATGACAGATAACACAGTTTGGCATGAACTGTTGATGTAAATTGTGGGGGAAAAAAAAAAATCCATTATTCTGGTCTTTTATTCCTCCATGGGTGGGTGTACTCTGGAAAAAACAACCAAAATAGAATAATTAGACATGAAGTTTAGAAGATAATGGTTCTTGAGTAATTATTCCAAGAGCCATCACCAAATGAAGAACCTTCTTTATGTATTTGAAGTAGTTCTATAACTTCATAAATGTTCTCTGTCTTTTAAGTGGAGTTGCCTGATGATATTAATTTAAGTTTGTTCTACATTTTAATCCATAAGGACCCAGTGTAACTTTTGTGTTAGTTTCCAAGGGATTTTTTTCCTCTATATTTAACCAGATTTTTCACCATTTATTGTAATATTATCATCTGTAAATTGTGGGGGTTTTTTTCAGTAAAAATCAGGTGTTTTCCTGTGTTTAACCCATAAGAGACACATTGCTACTTGAGTGTCAGTTCCCAAATGAATTCTTCTCTATTTTTAACCTTTCTTAACTGATTTATCTCAATGCACTCTGATATTATGCTCTGTATTTGGCATTTTTAACCCTCATGTGGTCCTCATATTCTGTATACCCCCCATGTCCTCCAGGTTTAAATCCCTAATATAAGCAGCTTCATTGAATTTGAAACACCAAATCTTATTTTGCTTGAAGAAACCACATCCATTTGGGTCAGATCAAAGGCAGTGCAGTCTGAAGCACCTGAAGAACCTGTCTGTGTTTACGTCTGATACTGACTGATCTGAGACAGAACTCAAACATTCTCACATGGAACTAACTCTGTGACTGTGATTTCAACTCAATTTGACTGTCGGGTCATTTTGACCCGAAGACAATCTTTGTACTTTTTTTTGTGCAGCTGACATGGAAATGCAAATAAAGGTAACAATTAACTTTTTGTAATTTTGGGGTCAATCTGGGAAAAGTCATCAAATTTCAAGTTGAAAAAAAATCATTCAGGGGAATTTTTTTTTTTTTTATTAATTTTTTTAATACAGTGGCAGGTCATTTTGACCCGAGGACAACAGGAAGGTTTAGTATAAATAAAGGTATTTTCCATTATTTAATTCACTGATCATGAAGATGGCCATGAAAGCTCAGATTAAGGTTGAATATTATATCAAAAACAGAGAAAACTGAATGAAATATAATGTTTTTAGTAAACTAAATATCTAACTGAATGTGAAATCAAAAGATGATAAACTGTATTTTACATCAGTTATTTACATGTATTGATATAATTAGTGAATCAGCAGGTATTAAACAGTTTAGATCAGTAGATGCTTTTAGTTTTTGGAGGAGGTTTGGGTTTTTATAGGTTAACACGTTCCTCATTAGATTATTTTTTTCCAGACACATTCAGCACAGATAAGATTATTATAAGAATCTAAAAACAAACAAACAAACAAACAAAAAACACCACAGATTAGGAAATTTAGGAACAAATAGGGTAAAAATTGCTGTCTGGTGATGAAGTCTATCCTAGTTCCCACTAGGGTAGACTAGGGTAGTAGCACATGGGTTACATTTCCTTCAGGGAATGTAAAGTCTAGTTTATTATTTCAGTTTAATTCTTTTTCTTTTTTTAATCTATATGTTGCTTTTCCATTCAGTTGTATGACTGTTTCTTTGTGGAGCCTTAATTAGCTTTATATTCTGCAGCTGTGCTGTTACCATGACAACGAGTGGGGCACACGCACACAGCTCAGATTTAGACACAGACGTTCACCTCAGAGCCTGAAAACAGTGTCAAGTAGCCCCCAAACAGCTGCTACTTA
>JAQQZY010000015.1:32033872-32045041 GCA_030068375.1 Ostorhinchus rueppellii
CAATGCATTCACTTTTCCAGTTCTTTCTAGTGGAACATTTATAAAACCATTGTATAAATGTACATAAACCAACATATCTGTGGAATAACACACCATCATATATACTGAAAACATGAGCTAACCAGCACTATTGTCATTTATTTTCTGATTCATCTTATTAAACTATGTAAGATTTAGCACATTTGATGTCTGAAGCAGAGATTTTAAGAAGTTGTAGAGCAGTGTAATCGCCAAACGGCAGGACAGTTTCAGCCAGCTTTATTGTCAGTAACTCTGGACAATGGACACTGCTCCTCCTCTAACATGGACGACACACGCTCGTGTCACATCAAAACAATAACCAGGAACCAAAATGTTAAGAAAGGCAAGACGAAACAAAATAAAACAATGTATAATATAAATTGACTAAATAATGAATAAAATATGTAAATTACAATATAAACAAATGTCAAAATAATAAACAAATATTAATAATTTAGAAATAAAATAATATTGAAATGATTTTATTTCCCCCGCTCTAACCTTTCACTGAACAGAGTGGCGGATACAGTAAGGCACTGTGAGTGTGATACAGAACACAGTGTGAACAAAACCCAATCAGTCATTGCCTGTGAATTGTGTTGGCACCCAGTACTGAGCTGGAATAAATAAGAAGAAGATTCACTTTTCCTAATTCAATGACAGGCTTCAATGAGCAATTTAATCTATTTGCTACAGAGAGTCTTTGCCCTAAAGCTGACTGAAGTTTGGCTTAAACCTCAAGGACATGGAGCCGGTGGTAATAAAACCTCCCAAAACAACGGCTCGATTTAGAAACCAATAACGTCAGGTGGCTCTACGTAGTTCTAACAGGCTTTAACATGGATTCTCTCACCTCTCCGTGCAAGGCTCATGCGTCAAAGCGATGTATTGTTAACATAGCTATTAGAAAGACGCTCTACTGTCCCATTTCTTAGATATGTGAGTGTGTTTAATGACAGCGTGGTTTGTCACTGCTGTCTCATCACATTGGACTGGTCTTCTCTGTATCTGCCAGTGTTTTTTAGCACCGCCTCAGTCAATCCTGAGATGAGTTACCGCTTTTCAAAGAGTGACTCATCTCCTCTCCGCTGAAGTAGACTTGTGTTTGTGGATGTGTACAACAGGGCTCTGCGTGCTTGTATGTGTGTGGTCAAGTTAGCGCGTGGCAGGAACCTCTGTTATCCTGTTTGTGTATACACACCTTTAGATGTGGCGCTGCCTTTACGCTGCTTTGGCTCAGTCGAGGGAACACGAGCAAAAGCCAAACCCGGTGCAATCTACAATCATGTGCCCGCTGGCATGGACGTTTACGGGTCCGACTGATGAGTGCTTTTAGGCGCCTGATTCCCGTGTCTTTTTTTTTTTTTTTTAGCCCAAAGCATTCAGTATATTTTGTTCTGACAAATACAGTATATACTTGTTTGAGTATTCCAAAAGCTCCTTATGAATAAATATTAGGCTGCGTGCTGCATTACAGTAGGAACCTAAAACACTGTAAGACTAATGAGGGCACACACTTACATGGGTCCATAAGGCAGAATGACACAGGGTTTGTTAAAACCTCCCACACGTTTACTGGTAGTTCGTAAAACAAAATGCAAATTGGCATTTGAGGAGGAGAAATGATTTGAAGTTGTTAGGCTGCACTTGTATTACTCCTGTAGATAACAGTATCTGTATACAAATCAGACAAAGGTTTAACACTCCCTCCAACACAGCGAGTCTCGCCAATGTCACAGGACTATAATCAGCGCCTGTACAATATAATACAGTCCAAATGGAAACCTCCTGCATAATGAAGCTTTTACTGCTCAGAGATGGTTGAGATTAAACCAGAAAAAATGTGATTCATCATTATTGTCAGGGTATTTGTTGTGTAAGGTGTTGCTGAAAATTAACACACACACACACACACACACACACACACAAAAGCAAGATCATTTTTCTATTGAATATTGTACATCATATTCAAAGTCAGAGTCCTTGAAGCAGAGTTCCAGCACAACATCACAGAGCTGCGCTGTGTCTGACAAATCTAATTTCTTTCTGTCTTAATTTTATTTTAGTTTTTTTTTACATTTTTCTTCACCTTCTGAAAAATATGAGTTTTGCTTGATTATAAAAGCTAGATTGATGCCCATAGTCAGTGCAAATTGGATCAGAAATACATAAGGATCATCCTCAAGTATAAAGAAGCTCAGACGGAAAATGAAGGATATGAATATCTATCACGGTTTTTTGTGCTTAAAAATAAAAATTAAAAAAAATCACACACATCTCTGCTTTGTTACTGGAGGTTATAAACTATTGTTGCTGTGCTGGATGGTATCGGCTGGTTGTGAGCCAGAGTGATGCTGGTGGTATCATCACTGCCAAGGTCTGATTTAGCCTGTTCTGGTGTGGGAAAGAGCTCAAATATTGTCTAAAAACAACATCAATGAGGCGCGTTCATTCATTAGCAGAAGCACAGGGCATCGTGCTTTATTTCAAGTTGATCCCACATGCGTCGTCTTGTTGCCGTAAATATTTTTGTAGTACACCCAGTGACGACAAGCTAATAAACAAGCCACTGTTAATTCCTCTTGGAGTATCTTGGGGTGCTTCACCTCGGAGTCACTCGTCACGAAGCTGCCCAGTCGTCAGATTTCCACCAGCTCGTACAACGCCAGCATTCTCCTGAACCAAAAGATTGGAAATGATTATATAATGATCACGTAATCATGACTTTAAAGAAGCTTGCCACCTGTCTCCATTATATGAGTAATAGCTGATGGTGTAAAGCGCAGATCTTTTATGTTATACAAGTGTGACCCAAGGTTCTTTCACACTGTCTACCTTCACTACTGTTCCCACACTCTGAATAGAACATTTGGTTCAAATTATCTGTGTTGCTCTTTATATGCAATCGTGTAGGTGGTGAAATAGCTGATTTGTTTTGGAAATAATGGACCACAGTTCAGTAAAACCGCTTTTCTCCCAAGTGATCCTTCATCTTAAAACAGCTACCGTTACGGCGCTTTGCACAGGATAGTCATTCACGTTGAAGGCATGCGGGGAAATTTAAAGAATTCATGTACGGATCACAGTAGTTGTTACTTCTGAGATCTGTCCCTCATGTTTTTTCCCCCTCTTCTTTTCAACATGATTTGACAGGAGGCAGAATTCACTGACATACGCTGATTATTTAAATGCGTCCCGATCACTCAGCTGTGTTGTGACACATGAGAGGCTGGCATCTCTGCAGGGGTGCCATCATAACATAAGCATCTTCTACTGGTCTGGTACTATGCATCAACTCTTTTTCCATCTTTGCATCATCTACCTATAACTTCAGGTCCACCAGTCCATCCTAAGTACTTTTTACAGATGTTTCATTGACTCCGTTCTCATATTCAGTAGGTGTGCTTCCGCTATCAGAACTTCCGAGCCGTTTTACAGGAACTTCATAGTATGCGCGCGTTTCCACTGACTGGGCCGTTCCGACAGGGCTGTTTGCAGGAACCAACAGGGTACCTGCTTGGGGGTAGGTACTGGAGAACAGCCCGATGGAGTTGCTGGGCGGTACTAGCGGCTAACTTGTGCAGATTGGTTGTCGCAAATGACATCAGCAGATCGCGACAAACAACCTCAGATTTGAAAAGAGTAGCTGCTGAAGGAATTTCACAACACGACGATCTCTGATTCCATTACTGTGTACAGCAACGAACATCCCATCTTCATCCCTGTCCGTGTCCAGTCTTGTTGTGATTTCCTCCTCTGCTGCTGCCTTGTTTTGGTGGTTTCTGTTCGTGACGTTACTACAGAAATGGACGCAATATGATGATTTCATCGCAAGGTTCGTACAGAGCCATCACTGTAATGGAGACACGACGCCTGAGAGGACCAGGACAACTGGCAGCCCGGTCAAAACTACCCTCCCCCAAAAAAGTCCGGGACCAGTGTAGTGGAAACACCCTTATAATCACTGCCTGGTTCGGTTCACTCACCGATAAGGTAAATCTAACCGCAATATGCTCAACTAAATAATCCAAATCAGTCGTAAAGTTATTGGTCAGGAGCAGCGGTCACTTATCATTTTCTACAACTCCACAGTCTTGAGAAAAGGCTCCTCAATCTGCACTGACCCCTCACACACTCTGTGGTCACAACACACCCGGTTACCTTCAGGATGCAGGTTCAGGCCCCGCCCACTGCGGAGAAAGAGGGCTACCCTCAGCTTTGTCCCCACCTCCGTCCGCCTCTTAAACAGCTTAGGGCTGTCGCTCAGATAACCACTGAACAGTGTTTTTAATTCATTTATTTATTGTGTTTTTAACTTATTGCCATGTCTAGTGTCCAAGTTCTGTGTTTTATTTTTGGCGTTGGTCATTTCCTGTTTTATTTTGGTAAGATTTCCTCCTGTTTCATGTCCTGCATCTTTCCCGCTTGTGTGATTACCCCTTTTCCCTCAGTGTGTTTCACCTGGGTCTAATTGTCTCCTCCCTCCCTGGTGTGTATTTAAGCCTTGTCTGTCTCAGTACTCTTTGCTAGTTCATCTTGTCTCCTGGAGCAACTTACAAGCGCTATTCTGTCTGAGTAATCACCTGAAGAAAGCCCTGTTTTTTTCTCCTCTGGACTCCTGAGCTCGCCTGACCCTTGTCTGTACTTCTGCCCATCGGATTACTCCCTGGAAACTGGACTTTGGAACGCACACACGGTACTCTGCTCTTGTTAAACCCTTTTTTGTACTTCTGCTGGATTTTGCTTGCCTGTTATCGACCCTTGTTTGTCCTGTGATTAAGAGACCTTCCCTTGACCATCGGACCCGGCTTCTCCCTATTGGACACTGATGCCTTGTTTATTTATCTTAGTTGTTAAACGAACATTCTTTTACCAAATCCCGACCTCTGATCCATTTTCTGTAATTGAGTTCATCTGTCTGTGCTCGGTCCTGACACTGGGTTGTGCCATCGATCAATCAATCAAACTTTATTTATAGAGCACTTTTCATACAAAAAAAAGCAGCTCAAAGTGCTTTACATAAAACAATACAGCAAATAATATACATAACAGAAATACCTGCAGAAATACACACACAAACACACACACACACACACACAAACACACACATGTACAGGATTTAAAACCACTGAGGAATTAGTAATCTTGCATGTCTAACTGTCATGTGTGAACGGACAGGTTCTATGTTGTGTCTTCTTCCTTTTTGTATCATGTTTGCTGTGATGCTCCATCTGCAAATGAAATTCCTAACAGATAAATAAAGTGTTTTGAATTGATAAAGCCTGGGGAGATATAGAAACTCTGATCAAACTAATAGCAAACACTGACAGATAAGTCTCGGCCTTACATCTGAGGCTTAAACCAGTACGTGTGTGTGTGAAGAATGATAGAGCGGTATATGGAACTTTGAAAAACCTTTAAGTTTAATTGGTTTTCATCTGCTGGAGGGTGGTTCACTCCATTGGATAGTGATGTGAATTAAATGGGAGTTTAATTCTCTTCCCATCAGTAATTATGACCACTGAGTTTGCCTCCTTTCCCTTCTAAAACTCTGTATTTTTTTTTTTTCTTTTTTCTAAATTTTCCGCAGAATATATGGTTCGACACAACTTGGGACATTTTCCCAGTTTTTGTCCTCACTGTCTCAAATCTTTGCAACAAGACAAACACATTTGCCACAAAAACAACACTGAATAAAACATTAGATTCACAGCGAGAAAGGCCACCCTGATGTAACCCCCCTGTTTTTCTGAGTTATTTAGAAATTCTATTGCACATAATTGAATATCAGACAATGCACCGGTTCTATTGTCTTGCAAAATATCTGCCGAGTTTTCATTGCAAATCTGCTGACCTTGTTATATAACTTGCAATGACGACATAGAAGACAGAGTAAAATTATGGTATGCAGTGGTAGGAGTGCAAGCACATTGGGTTATTTCACTGTTACAAGCTTCAAATAATGGGCAGCCTTCAACTGATGCATCTGCCAGCCCACAGGATACGCCTTCTACAATGAAAAATACAAATATTACAATGACGCTGGATGTATAGTCTAAGTCAGCGATCAGTGCATCGCAGGCATGACTAATCGAGCAGTTTAGTCATTGTCTAAAGTGTTTTTATTTTTTCTGCTATAGGTTATAAATCTCTAAGAAAAGCATGACAGCATTAAAAGAGCAATTTAGCCGAGTGCAAGACACTGACAAGCACGTACGCGTGACTGCATTGTGATCATACTTTATTAATTTTGCTGTTTAATCTTCAAAAGTGACAGGCTAAGAAAGCATGCAGTCAGCGCTCATTAGCAATAAGGCAGAGTGTAATTTGCTTAATACGGGATCTTAATTATGCAACAGAGAACTGAAGATGCAGCCTTAGTGCAAAGCCACAGCGCGTTAATATAAAACCGTAAAGATGGGAGGATTATTGGAATGGTTAGGAGAAATTAGGCTGAAATCGGAGGTGAAAAAAGAGCTTTTCAGCCTCAGAGAGAATTCAATTGAGACTTCTCCTGCGTTTCTGACGGGCCATGATCCGAGTCTAAGTGAGGGCCGAGTCTTCACTTTCCAGGAGCAGCTCAGACTGGGCAAAGCCTGCAAACTTTTCCTCACAAGCTCATGAAGCGTGGCATTATCAGTTAAATTTGACAACTGCACTTTCTAGAGATGCAAACTTCATCCAGTAGTACAGTTGTCTTACATAAACAGTACAACCAGTATACTGCATCCTTCAGGGAAATCATCCTGTACATTCAGAAACGCTGACTGTACATGAAACCGTCATACTGTCATTTATTTATGAGCCCCTGCTCCAGTAATGATGTACCTGTAAGGCTAAAGCTTACATCCGTTCTGCTAAGTTTCATCAGGCCTGCTAATCCAGCTAGATCATATAAAACTGTAGTGGTTGGTATTTTTTTTAGCATCACTGGGCAAAAAAATTATCATTTTTATGTTGAAATATGTTGAAATTTGACTGATCTTAAATGACAGCACTTTTGTATCTAAGTCTTAATGTTTCTGTCTGTGGAAAACCTATCCTATGACACCCTGATTTTTGGTAATCACATGTGCTTTCAGACATATATGAGGATTAAAGGGGTTTTAATGTAGTATTTCTATTTTCAAATATTAAAACATTTAATAATCTTGTTGTTACCTCCGCCAAGGAGGTTATGTTTTTGCCGGCGTTTGTCTGTCTGTTTGTTTGTTTGTCTGTCTGTCTGTTAGCAAGATAACTCAAAAAGTTATGGACAGATTTTCATGACATTTTCACAGATTGTCAGAAATGGGGTATCCTACAGATGATTAGATTTTGGTGGTGATCTGTATATTCAGTGCCATCTAGTGGATGAAAGTACAAACACTGCCTTGGCGGAGGTCTGCGCTCTCTGAGTGCTTCTCTTGTTAGTGAATCAAAGCTCTGAACTTATGCCAAACATCCCAGGGTGCTGGGTTGTAGACATATGAACTAAACCTAAAAACCTTAAAACCTGGTATCTGAATGTAGCCTAAGAGTCAACAAAAATGATAAAAGCTAAAAGTACTGTTATTTTCACCACTGGACAGCTCTAAAGGAAAAGAATGGCATTTCCTTAGCTCTATTTTCTGTCTAAAAACAAAGCTAAGCTAACCGAGCTTTAACGTAAACTACCAGTTGTGAATATGCCATTTATATTTAATACATTCAGGGCTGCAAAGGAAAGAGATCGACTTCTAAATCCTGGTGTTTTCTAACATGAATCCGGCTTCTGGACCTTTATTCAATATTTTGTAATTAAAAATATTTACCTGTATATTTCTGAGTGTTAACATGATGCAATTTTATCTCTTAGAAATTATATTCGGGATTCGGGATGAAAAATGCTCTCCAAACAAATAAGCATTTCAGGTGTAATAATTTTTTGAAATACTACTTGATTTTTATTTTTAAAAAATTATTATAAAAACAAACAAAAAAACAAAAGTGAATCGAACAAACAAAACTCTTGACGCTGTTGACATCCAGTCAACTTTGCTCCCATTTAAATATGGGTGAATCTATTTATTACAGATTGAAGTTGACTAAAACCATTATGTTAATTAGCGTTAGGGGAAAGCTGGGGTTTAAAAACATTCATATCCTGTATGCTCCACTGCTTATTAATCTTCTCTGTAATTCATATCACTAACCTCTGCATGTATTTAGCATATTAAGTCCGACTGCCTATGCAGAATACTTGCATATGAGACACCAAAACTGGGATTTCATGTCAATATATATAAAGATAAAGACGGTGTATGTATTTATGTTGAAATTTGAATAAGAACTCACGGTGCAAATGGAGACACTCAATACCTCTAAAATCATAGCTGTCAAACTTGGTCTGACATTAAGTGCTGCTTTCAGATTTGACTAAAGACACTTCAAACATAGGACAAAATGCATTTAAGGACTTTACACTTTGTTTTTTTTATGTAGAGGCTGGAATTATAATGAAAACATCCCATTAGTAAGCATGAGATTATATTAAAACAAAGGAATTAAGCATTTCAGTATGTTGTAAAGCACCATATGTTCCCCTCATCACTGCTGCAGCTTCATCATAAGTGCCTCTTAGATGCAACTTTTCCCACAGGACCTTTTTTGGGTTATCTTTTTTCAGAAAAAAAAAATTCATTTAATTAATCCACTTTCTCAAAGGCTCTTGACGTTTGACAGAGATAAAGAAACATCCCTTATAATAGTGATTTAACTTCCTGGAGTTACTCAAGCGTAATTCTCTCAGGGAGTGTACGGACTTTCAACGCCCACCACGCAACGACTAGACAAGAAGCCGAAGAACAACTGCAGGAGAAATATTTTGGGAAGGAAGGGAATTTTTTTAACCGGGTGGTATAATTCTGAAGCTGCAGACATTTGGTGAACAGACTTTTCAAGCTACAAAGCCTGGCTTGTTGAAGAAAAATGTTGTTTTAACCTATAAGGGCAAGTTTATTTGTAGAGCACATTTCATGTACAGGAGAATTCAAAGTGTTTTACATAGAACATAAAAGCATCACAAGAGAGGCATAAAAAGAGAAAGTTAAAATATAAAAACTTAAATTAAAAAAAAAAAACTTAAAAAAACTAAAAATCATCAGCAATAAAATGTGATTTTAAAGTTCATTTAAAATCCATTATTTAGGAGTTTCAGAGAAAGCTGCATTAAACAAAACAACATAAAGACTCAAACAGCCTCCAGCGACCACAACCATCTACGGATCTATAATATTTATGCACCAATAAACTGATTAACGTATTGAAATACTTAGTGTAGAATGCAGTTTCATGCTCATCAGAAATGACCCATTTGGACGTTCAGAGGCTCTGTAGTTACCACGGAAACACTGTCATCTTCTACAACACTTATTCACCAGTAAAACCCATGGAGTTGAATCAGTGACAGTGGTTGTCAACACTTATTTTTTCCTTTAGTTAATAATATATTTTACTGGAAAAGTCACTTTTTCTTGAGTTTTTTTCTGTTTTGGATATAAACACACCCAACTTTCCTCTGAGCTTTAATGAACATCTACACGATTAATACATTAAATGTAGGCAAATACCAGATTGTCACTGAAAAACCATAAAAAGCTGATCATGGTCATCAGACATGACTTATTTGGATGTTCAGAGGTTCCATAGTTGCCATGGAAACACGTTCATCTTCTACAAAACTTACTCACCAGTAAAACCCATGATGTTGGATCAATGACAGTGGATGGAAACACTGGATTTATGATAGATTTTACTGAAAACATCATGTTTTTTTTCTTCAGTTTTCTCTGTTTCTGATAGAATAACCTTCAACTGTCAGTGTTAATGAACATCTACATGGTCAGTGAATTAAATATAGGAAAATATACTATTTTCACAAAATGCAAAATACAGAGGATAAAATAATAATAAATGGTGATAGATCAGTTAAATATAGGGAAAAGTTGTTTTTTTGGGGGGGGGGGGACTGACACAAAAGTAAGTCTGGATCTTAAGGGGTTAAATAAACTGGATTTACAAAAAATTAAAATCTGCCCATGAGTCACTTCATATCTGAGCATAATCTTTTAGTCACCACTGGATTAGATTGAAATTTTTTTATCATTTTTTTTTATCATTTGGCAGAAGACATTTTGTTCCAAGTGAATAATACGAGCCTCAGTTTCATTGAAGTGTTGCTTTCATTAAATCAAACAGGGTCAAATCTCCCAAAACATTAGAAAATTCCACTTGTCAATCAAGGTTTACTAGAAATTAACAAGGACGAATCAAACGCTGCCGTAATTAGTTATTGTTTGTCGGATTAGTTTTGGCCTCACCCTCTTGTTTTTTTTTTTTTTTTTGTTTTTTTTTTTGTTTTTTTTTTTACAGTCCTCAATATGCCTCCACATCACATCTGACTGTCCACATTATTATTTCCAAGTCTTGCTCATTACATTCAATCTGTCAGTCACGGGACTTTGTACATCACTCAGAGATTTTTCACAGGAAACAAAGTGACTACATTTCCATAACACCCAGCTAAATAAACAGCACAGAGCGGTGAACGGTGCAGGGGGAGGTGAGTTGAGATTGACAGAAAATGCAACGCAACACCCTCAAGTTGCGATCAGGACTCTCCTCATTTCATAACCAGTGTTTTCCAGCTGCTAATTGCAAGAATAATCCCAAACCCAATTTATCTTTTTTTAATTTTCTCCTCCACTTTTAATGTTTTGAGTCTTTTCATCACCTCTGCATGAAATTTCACACTTTGTAAACTGATTTAAAATCCTACTGTGATAGTGTGAAGTACCTTATTCAGCGCACAGTTTTTACATAATGTTTCTATATGTTCACACGGCCTCTTCAGTCGGAATATTTATGTAGGGCTGTCACTCATGAGTCTGAAAAATGTCCACTGTAAGCCAAAAAACAACCTTTCGAAAGAAGCATTTACATCAAGTGGAGGCTTGACAGACTAAAGCCCAAGCCCATTTCACCCCTTACCCCCACAGAGATAAAAAAAAAAAACCAAAACACTAGAGTGGGCGAGGGGGCGTTTGTCACGGCAGCGTCTTGCCGCCATCTTGGTCCAGAAAAGGTTGTCAGTACGACATAATATAGAAAAGAAACAACTGTCACTAG
>JAQQZY010000015.1:32050337-32061760 GCA_030068375.1 Ostorhinchus rueppellii
GCTGGGATAGGCTCCATGTGACCCCCGTGACCCTAGTGAGGATAAAGCGGGTATAGAAGATGAATGAATGAATATTTTCCAAGACATTTTCAGCCACTATTGAGACAAATGATCCTGTCATACACTAATCCATCCTCCTGTCCCTTTCATTCTTTGGAAGTGTTCTTTTCTACAGGTGTGACTGGGATTATTTCTATGTTTGTGACTCAGATATTTGATGTGCAGTCAATATCTGTAATTTATCTATGAAAAATACTTCTAACAAATGAATCCTAGAATAATGCAAACACACCTACAAGTTACAGCGTAGCACTGACAAACTGGAGTTACAACATTCAACTGAACAATTCCCAACTCAACTTTCTCTTCCCTCTTACTTTCTCTCCTGCACTTCCTGTAAAAATGTTTATATTTTCAATAAATCACTGAAAATCACTTTGTTTCATCTCAGTTTAGACACACACAGTTAGAAGGCAGGGGGAGGATCAATAATATTCCAGGACATTTTACCTTTTTTTCTCATTTTTCTTGTTTCCCTGGAAAATTGGTGAATCATTTTCCAGGTTTTCCAGGATGCGTGGGAACGCTGATTATTAAGATTTAAAAATGTGATGAATTCAACTAAATATTCCCTTTGTCAACGTCTTGTTACCACTGTTAATTTTTCCCATATCGATGCCTTCTTAAAATAATCGCCCAAGTCATTTTTCTGATTTTTCAGGAAACACAAAAAACTGAACTATTTGTTGAATATATATTTACTAACAATTTTAATCAAGAGAGTTATAACAACAGATGCCTACTGACAAACAAACAACAAGGTCAGTCAAACATAGAACATGAGAAAATGACTTGGAACATGCCAAAATGACTTAGGCCATGGTTTTAAGAGGGTGACGATATGGGATTCTAAATCGGGCTGCATGAATTAAATAATTTTCCAGGATAATTTAACCATTTCCAGGACATTTGACCCTTTGCCTCATTTTCCATGTTTTCCTGGAGAATTGGTCAATAATTTTCCAGGTTTTCCAGGATGTGTGGGAACCCTGAGTATTAATATTTCAAAATGTGATGAATTCAATTAAATATTCCCTTTGTCAATGTCTTGTCTCCACCGTTAATTCTTCCCATATGGGATCCTAAACTGGGCTGCATGAATTATAGCAGTTTTTTCTTTTTTTTTTTTCTTTTTTTTTAACCTTGGGGTCTCTCTTACTTTCTCTCCTGTTATTCCTCTAAAAATATTAATATTTTCAGTAAATCACTGAAAAACAATTCCCTTTGTTTCCTCTCACTTTAGACACACATGGTCACAAGGCAGAGTGGGATAAATCATTTTCCAGGATAATTTAACCATTTCCAAGACATTTGACCCCCTTTAAAAAAAAAAAAAAAAAATCAATTTCCATGTTTTTCTGGAAAATTGGTCAATAATTTTCCAGGTTTTCCAGGATGTGTGGGAACCCTGAGTATTAATATTTCAAAATGTGATGAATTCAACTTAATCTTGTTCATCTCATCTTGTTCCCACCGTTAATTCTTCCCATATGGGATCCTAAACTGGGCTTCATGAATTATAGCAGTTTTTTCTTTTTTTCTTTCTTCTTTTTTTTAACCTTGGGGTCTCTTTTACTTTCTCTCCTGTTCTTCCTCTAAAAATGTTTCCATATTTTCAACAAATTAGTCAGTCATTTTCCAGGTTTTCCAGGATGCATGGGGACCCTGATTATTTAAAAATGTGATGAATTCAACTTAATCTTGTTCATCTCATCTTGTTCCCACCGTTAATTCTTCCCATATGGGATCCTAAACTGGGCTTCATGAATTATAGCAGTTTTTTCTTTTTTTCTTTCTTCTTTTTTTTAACCTTGGGGTCTCTTTTACTTTCTCTCCTGTTCTTCCTCTAAAAATGTTTCCATATTTTCAACAAATTAGTCAGTCATTTTCCAGGTTTTCCAGGATGCATGGGGACCCTGATTATTTAAAAATGTGATGAATTCAACTTAATCTTGTTCATCTCATCTTGTCCCCACCGTTAATTCTTCCCATATGGGATCCTAAATTGGGCTGCATGAATTCTACAGCCCGGCAGGATGAGAACAGTGTGGACAGACCTCAGATCTTAACAGTGGACATGAAATACTGCAGAAAATATCCTAAGTGGCTTCTGTAGGAAAACATGAATGTTCTTATTAGCCCTGGTTACCGGAGAGCTGTTATTACTCTTATCTAGTCTTCACACCTCCTCCTTATTGACGCACCTCACTGGCTGAGCTCTATGGCCAACAGGCGCGCTCCCGCTTGCGCGCCACCACTCCGTCGCCTCAGTAAACGGGTGTCGACGTGAACGTCTCAGTGCTGTGCATGGACATTAACAGGGAATGTAATATTCTGCTCTCACTGCCTGATTTCATCTGTCATTTATTCACTGCAGCGAAAGCCGGGTAAGTTTATTTCTTTTGCAGGTTGTGGATTTATGAACAGACAAGGCTGGGGTGCAGTTTGTCAGTTTTATGGACCGAAAATTGAGAAGTAGTTTCAGGAGAGGCGCTTTATGTCATATGTGCATATTTACACATTTAATTGATTCTTGGCAAACATGACGTGCTTTTGCAGTCCTAATTGGCTGTTCGGAAAATTGCACGTTGGAACCTTTGTAAATCTAAGCACAGCATCCACTTTGCATGCACGTCTGCGCTTAGCATAACTATTTTAATGCATATAATACGATAAAGTCAAAGCTGGGTGAGCCCATACACTAAGGCATTATATATGACTGTGTGTGTGTGTGTTTAACATTTTGAAATCTGTATATGGGAGTTGGATTTCTTCAATTTCGTGTTTTTGTTCAGTTTTTTTTTTAATCTCATACCTAAGACTGAGACTACTGTACATCATAATCAGAGGGTGGTTTTAATTATGTAAGAGATAAACCAAAAACCTGCTGTAGCTGCTCAGGCTGATTTGTTTTTTCCTCACTGACCATTGCTTGAATCTTTACCAGACCAGGCTAATGAAGAGGGAACTGTTGAGTATTGCAGCTTTCTTTTCTGGAATATTTATCAAAATAAATAAATAAAATCAACAAAAATAATAATAATAAAAATAAAATGCTCTCCAGGGATTACGGGTGTGTTTGTAAATGGCCATATGTTCACGTCTTTGCTCACATTGAACTTCACATGCAGGGTAGAGTTTATTATTTATTAAAAGTACAAACAGCATGCTGCCAAAGAGACCTGATGGAATTCACCTCCCAATCTGTTTTGCTGCAGTGAAACAGGACCAACCCATCAAACCCACAATATATCATTACATGGAGAGGAGAGAGAGAGAAAAAAAAAAAAACAAGGATTTAGATGTCACAAAGAAACAGAGTTTGTGTGTGTTGCTGCTTTGGTGCAGGATTCATTTACTGAGTGAAAGCTTCTTTTTGATGTGCAGATAGTGAAGGATCATGAGGGAATCGCAGGGGTCAGGGGTCATTTGCACTCATTTGATTGAATGCATGCGTGCCCTAACACTATTACTGCACATAAAAGTCAATATTGAATGATTTTCCAAAAATGATGCTGCCAAAAAGGTAGGAAGCACACACACCGGTATTTTGATGCTAATACAGTTGATGTATAGCCTATAGCTCAATAAATGCAAATAAATCCAAGAGGCAATAGAAATAAAAGGAAACAGGAACTGACAATATAAGACGATGTAAAATCAGGTAATTATAGCATAAAAAAAATCAAACTAAATAAGGTGGAAACACCTTAGGGGGAAGCAAACAGCATAAAGGACAAATCTTTAAATTTCATTTGAAAGACTGAGCAGATTTAGAGCTACTAAAGCCCTCAGGCTGAATGTCCTAGTGATTTGGGGCTTAATTAGTAAAGGCTGACTCTTTTTGCTTTTTATTTCTAACCCCAGGAACATCAGTGAGGTTTGAGTCAGAGGGTCTAAGGAACCGAACAGGCACATATGTCATAACCAGGTCTGACACCACTCAGCGATCCTCAAACCAATATCACAGGTTGATAATTAATTCTGTGACGTACAGGTACACAGAGTGAGGGATTTTAGGGTTGGATTAATATGGGCTTTCTGTCAGTCTGTGTTCTGTACGAGCTGTAACTGACCAATAGCTTTCTTTGACACACCAGACAGAAGAGCGTTACATTTATAGTCCAGCCTGCTGGAGATAAAAGCATGTACAATTTTTCTGCGTCTGCCCTGGAGAGAAAACAGTCTGACTCTGGCAATATTGCTTAAATGATAGAAGGACAGCCTGGGCATGTTTCTAATGTGACAATCGAGTTTTAGTTCCGAGTGAGTGATTACATCAATGCTTTTTTTGTATGTGTTTCTTGGTGTTTACTCTGAAATTTTCAGTATCGAGACAGTTTCGCTTCAGTAATGAGGATCTCGGTTTGGTTTAGCTCACACCGTGAGAAGTTCTAAGTCGTTCAGAGGACAATCATCAATGTAATGAAACACACTCAATGATAGACTTTTAATCAGTGTTGATGGCAGAGATCCTATATGTTGTATTATTGCATTTGCACCATATTAAAAGTGAAAAGACCTGGGCCTAACGTAGAGCCCTGTGGGATGCCATATGTCAGGTCCGTGTTATTGCAGGATTTTTCAGTAATTGGATAGGATCTGAACAATTTATGAACAATACCGGAGAGACCAACCCAGCGTAATGTTATGATGTGCAGTATTGAATGTAGCACAGCGATCTATCAGGACAAACACAAAGGCCTTTTATGTCATTAGTGTTCATTCAATTACACATTTGAGTGGGGATGTGCTGGACACTGAAACCAGATGGATTTTTTTTTTTCCGAACTGTGTTCTATGGAAAAAACCATTACGATGTCAAAAAACTTTTTCTATAATTCTAATCAGAAAAGGCCGGTCTGTTGTTAGTGATGAGTGCCTTTTAAGTAGAGGTGTAATTAAATTGGTTTTTAAAAGCTGGATGAAAGACACCGACGAACAGCTCGTGTTTGACTGTTAAACCTCTGCCAAACTGTCACAAAGCATTTTCTGGAAACTAGTGAGTATGGGCTCAAGGTCATGGATGGAGGACTCTTAAGTAACAGACCGTTTTTTTTTTTCTTTGTTTTGCTCAAATGTGTTGCTTTGAGAGAGTCCATGTTTTGGGGCAATACTTTGTAGTATGTTGTCCAGACTGTTTTCATATTATCCCACTGTCGGTCACATAGGGCTGAAAAAAAAAAGTCAGAATAATTTTTTTCCCGATCAAACGGTATCGGTATGTATCATGATATAAATCAAATCATAATTTTTCTCAAGGTTAAATTTTACATTACTCAGAAGTTAGTTGTGAAGACATCAGAAGGTTATTTTTGATTGAAATATGGTTTATTTTCTGTCATAGGTTGGTCATGACAGATGTGCTGAAGAACATTATACAAGTCAGGGTTCTCCCCAGAAATGTATAGTATCCTGGCACGTGTGGTCAGATCCTGACCAATAAGAGTGCTTGATTTAATACATTACATCACAGGTGTCAAACATGCGGCCCGGGGGCCAAAACTGGCCCACCAAAGGGTTCAATCCGGCCCCTGGGATGAATTTGTGTAATGCAAAAAAAATTAACACTTAAGATATTAACAATTAAGGATGTTCAATTAGTTTAGGTCAATTCAATCTAAAATAGGTCAGATCAGTAAAATACTATCATAATAACCTATAAATAATGAAAACTGATCATTTTCTCTTTGTTTTAATTTTGAAAAATTTAAATTACACAATAATGTTGACATTTACAGACTAGCCTTTTACACAAAATGTGAATAACCTGAACAAATATGAAATGTCTAAATAGAAGTATGTCTAATTTTAACAATATTCTTCCTGTTTTGTGTATTTTTAGGTTCATTATAAGTTATCTGTAAGAGGTAACGGACATGTATAAATAAACTAGGTGTAATAGAGTTAAAAGTGCACTTATGTTTTAAATGAATTTTCAGGTTCATATTTGTTCACGTTATGTTCAAGTAAAATTCGTAGATGTAACCATTTTCATTGTGGAATTGGACTTTTTTCACTTAAACAGAAAAAACTTAGGAGTTGACAGTATTTATAAGTTCATATTCTATTATTTTTCTATTTATTTATCACTTTAGACTGTATGTGGCCCCTGAAGCATCATGACTTTGACATCCCTGGATTACATCACATCCAACCAATGGGAAGAAAGTCTTGTGTTAAAAACTCATGAACCAACGCAAGATTTTAAAGGAAAACTAGAGAAGCACTCGGAGATCGCAAACCTCCTCCAAGGCAGTGTTTGTACTTTCATCCACTAGATGGCGCTGAATGTACGGATATCACTAGGATACCCCATTTCTGACAATCTGTGAAAATTTCATGAAAATCCATCCATAACTTTTTGAATTGTCTTGCTAACAGACAAACCAACGCCGATGAAAACATAACCTCTTTGGCGGAGGTAAATATCATGGTGCTGGAAAAAAGAGCATGTACCTCCAAACCTGATGGATTTTGGTAGATTTTAGCAAAATTATTGGGGGAAAATAGAAAAAAAATGCACTAAATTTGAAAATGAGTATAGCAGTGCTGAGCTAGCAGTATACTGGCGCAGTGCTGTTGTTGAGAACCCTGCAAGTGTTTCCGATAAATAAAACAGGTACATGTATTTAAAACTAAACTAAAAGTCTGACCAGCAGGCAAAAGCTTTCAAGTTTTAAAACAGAACTCAACTAAAACAGAGAATCTTCACCAAAGTGTCGGGGGTATAGATGTGGAGGTGTGCTCCGTAACGGCCATAACTCGTAAACTGAAAATGAAACTTAACACGCTTTGAATGTCCAACTCCTGACTTCTATACCACACTCTATTTTTTAGTAACCTGGTCAAACGAGTTCTGGGTCACATTTTCCCCAGAGGGTACACTCATTACCTCCTGCTGCTGTCCAAACATTAGCGTCTGTGCTGCGGCTGCTCTTATGCCTGTGCTGTGTGTCAACCTAACTTGACACGGCTCTAACGTGATTGGTTCGGTGTGGCGCTACTTAATTAATTATGATTGGCTGTTCTGATGTCTGTCAAAACATAGACGGATGAATTCTATCAAAATTGTATCAAGCATGTCTCACATTTCTATTGAGGAAATGTTATCTCGCATTTAGGGACGTAACAATATGAAAAGTTCATATCACGGTTATTGTGATCCAAATTATCACGTTATCATTATTACTATTGCTATGTTGAAATGTGCTCAAAATGTTCAAAAAGCACTCATATATACACACTGGAATTATTTAATTAGGATGTGTTTTGGGGAAAAAAATAATAAAATAACAGGCATAATCACTTTCTGTTGGCTGAAATATTCAAATATTAACATGGAAACACCAAACATACAAATGTGCATTAAAGGTGGCACCTTATGGCCATTTTTTGACCATTTTCCATATCAAGTTTGAGGTTTTTTGTTTTTTTTTTCATATATTTACCCAATTTCACGAGATCACATTGAGCATTTTTTGACTAATATTCATTCCGATAAATTCATTCTTATCTCTAAAATAAGCAGTTTTATTGACATTGAAATTATCAGAACAATAGTTTGAGGAAGGGTTTGGAGTTTGTTTGTTTGAAGTCTCAGGAATAATCTAACGTGTGAAATCGCTTACATCCCATGTTTAGGGGAGCTGATAAAACCACTGGGCATGCGAATTGTTTCAAATGACTGGAATAAAATCTCTGCTGTGAATGTGATCAGCAGCATCACGCTAAAATGCTGGATTTAAATGCACACCAGTTGGCAGTGACAACAAAAAAAAGACCTTCCTGTAATTTAGGATTCGTGTTGGATTAACAGCTGGCAGTCAAGGCTGATGTCGTCTTTTCTCCTGGAAAGGGGAAAGGAAATATACAAGTGACGGCTGTGATGAATCAGGGGAAGATAAGCAATTAATAATCTGATCCAATCTTGTGTTTTCAATTGCTGAGGTTTTGTCTTCATTTCTGCTCACCTTTGCAAGAGCTTTGGGTCATTTAGTTTCTATTATATTGTATTTGTTCCTCACTCGAAAAATAGGATCAGTATGATTTGTCTTGAAATTATCCATTACATCACGGACAGATGAACAGAGAGAGTTGGCCGAGATATTATTTATACAAAATAGAAATTTTTACCATTTGTCGTGCAAGATGGCATCGCTTAGCATTGTGTCTCAAACTACAATGCAGCGTTTGAAGGGAGGCAGTGAATCACAGAACATATCTAGAACTGATGAAATGTCAACAGAACGTTCCCATCCAATGACAAAATCTTTGGTGAAACATTTTCTGAAGCTCAGATCTTCCAATAGATGAGGAAAGCCTATGATCTCTGTATCTGTATTATTGACAATGTGTAAATTAAAGTCACATAATGATTATATTGTCACTATTAGAGCTGATAATTGAGAAGAGCACAGAGAAATCAGAAAATACATTTGGGGAATGTGATTGTGGTCTGCAAGAATGTTTCATACTAGATTTACATTGTTACTGCAAACCACTGATGTTTGACGAACACAAATATACCTCAGACTTCATGTTTAGTGATGCACCGATACCTAATACTAGTATCGGCATCAGTGCATCCTTAGTTTTACCTATGATTCTGAAAATATAGACCTGTCAACCACCCAGGGTTAGGAAACCATGGTGGTTTTTGTCAAATAGTGGGAAATGCCAAGATATTTGTATTTCTTTTTTTTTTTTTTTTTTACACAACTCAGGATTCTCCCGCATGTGTGCCCATCACATGAGGTCGTTTTTCTGGCCGCTCCTCCTCGGCTACACAGGCCGTGGTCACCGCCAAAGACTCAAGAAAAAATGCAGAGATCGTTCTCTGATCATCAGGCTTTGTATAACGCTTGTGTTTAGTCATCTGTTCATGTCGTCTGGATGTAAACAGGAAGTGAGTTTACATGTGGTTAGATCCCGACCAATAAGAGTGCTTGATTTAATGCATTACATCATATCCAACCAATGGGAAGAAAGACTCGCACTAAGACCTCACGATTGACACAACTCCACGAGATTTCAAAGGAAAAACATCATGGCTCTAGAAAATAGAGCATGTGCCTGCAAACCCGACGGATTTAAGCAAAATTATCGGGGGAAAATAGAAAAAAAACACCCAAAATTTGAAAATGAGTATAGAGGTGGTGAGCTAGCAGTATACTGGCACAGGCCATCGTTCCATCGTCTGGGGAGAACCCTGAACTGCAGACTTTTAACATTAGCTGAGTTTTGGAATATTCCCAGTTTGGTCCACTGTTGAAACTCAACCAATACTCACCAGTACAACAGATTGTGTCCTACATCAGCAACTTGGTAATGACGGTGTTAGTGATAAATCCAACTTGTTTTGCAGAAACATGACATCGTGATGAACATCACATTGCTGTGTTGTCATGTTTTATACCATGACAGACAGGCTGAGGGAGCAGCTAGTGTCTGACAAACGATGAAACATGAAACATGATTTACTGCCAAGTTGAGGCTGGAAGCACAAAGGAGGATCACAGGAGGCTTTCAGCAGTGGGGAGTGCATGGTGCATGTTGTGTTTTGCTTGAACAGTTATGTACTTTTTAGGGTGACATGAGAGACTAAGGCCCAATCCCAATTCACCCCTTACCCCTCCCCCTTGGCCCTTACACTTGGCACTATCCCGTAAAATGGAGTTGCAAGGGGGTAGGGGTTGAAACATTCTCCTATGAAATGAGACAACCCTTCAAGACCTGTTCGTTCATCAGTAGTCATCGATGCTGCTATAAACAGCTTTGTTTCTGAAAGCGTTCACCGTGCCGTCAGCAGCTCTAACTGACTCTGTTCCAAGGGCTTTGGGCGTCTTTTTACGCCGATCAACCACAAACCACAGAAATGCGATCTATAACACTTTGAAACAGACAATCAAACTATTAAGTTTATGAAGAAAATATGTACATTTGTGTGCTTCTGTTGTCACACTGCTGCTCTTTTTTGTTGTGTTTACCTCCATCTTGCTGATGATTTGAACAGAATTCTGGGAGATTTCTCATACCCCTCCATTCATCGTGTGGTCCTGAAACAGTCCTCCCCTTTAACCCTTCGCTTTTGACTCAGTGAGAATCAGGACACCCCTACCCCTTCATGTAAACCTGTAAAATGGAAGGGTAGGGGTAAAGGGGAAGGCCAAGGGGTGAATTGGGATTGGACCTAAAGCTACACCAACATGTCAACATTTCAAACTAATAGAAGAAATGAGCTGAAAGACAATGAAAATGTATCATAAAAAGTTCTGGGAAATCTGGATGTACTGCTGCTTTAGTCTCCAACTGCCAGCTCTATTTTTTTTTTTTTTTTTTTACAATATTAAAGCTGCAGCTGCTACCTTTGCTTCCTGTTGTCATTAGTGTTTATTGACAGCTATCAAGACAGTTAAGAAGTGCATTACACCCGCCTAGTGGTAGTCTCATTTATTTTCTTCTGCTGAGTGGAAGTGCGAACAATTGGGTGAAATTTAGTCGACTCGATTAGTCTTGTGTTTGGCTTCATATCAGACAGTTTGAAAAGTTTTACACCAGCTCCCCCTATTTTAAGCCAAACCCTGGTGTCTTTCACTGACCCGAAATGTGAAGCCTCACCCTATATGTGTTTAATTTACTGTCAAAGCAAAAAAGATTCATGAGCTGTTAAATCACTGTTAAATAAAGTAGATATTTCATTCATTCATTTATTTACGGTGCTTAACAAATTCATTAGCCCACCTGTCATGAAAACAAGAAAACATAAATAACTTCATAGTTGATCAAAAACTTGTTTCAAATGAACAATTTCACTGTTATTCATACAGAAAATGACCAATTAGAATAACAAAATAGTTCTTGTTGACAAATAATACCCATAAATGTCCAGTTTGCATTCTTGCTGCCATTGTTTTTATGTAGTTTTACACACTCTGTGCACTCTGCTGAGACCCTTTCTACTTTTAAGAGACAATCAAAGACTCAATTGTTCAGCGAACACCTAGACACTTAAACCTGACTTAAACCTGACTCTTCTCCTCTTAGTCCTTTGGGGTAGAATAAGTCAGATGGTTGTAAGTTGAATGTCAAAAAAGAAAAAAAAATAGGGGGTTGGGTGCTAAGGGGACTTGGTACTTCTTGTGCCACTAGATGGCAACACCTGTGACCAATCACACCTGAAGCACTTTTTGCACTTACCTTTAAAGTCCAAATTCTTGCTTGTGTTGTACGTCACTTTGGACAAAAGCGTCTTGTAGGAATGAAAGATAATAACTGGAATTGTGGAACTTCATAAAAAATAGTCATTTTCTGCTGCATTTCCCTTTGCATTTTTGGAAAACATTAAACTGGAAAATGTATGG
>JAQQZY010000015.1:32090641-32105409 GCA_030068375.1 Ostorhinchus rueppellii
ACCCGGGAATTGAACATCGGACCTTCTTGCTGTGAGGCACGAGTGCTAACCACCGAACTACCGTTTCGCCCAAGTTTGGACATATTTTCAATTTTTACTACAACCAGTGCTGCTGATAAATAATTATGTCGTACTCTGAGAAATGTTCGTCTGAAGTTTTGACCTTATATGTGCAAATGTCAAGACATAATTTGTTACGTCTATAACTAGTTAAGCAGAAATTAAAGGAGATTGTAGAAATCCACTCGATTTTTTCCAAAATGAATATAGTCACACTGTAAAAAGTAAAACATTGAAGCTTCAAACTTCAAAATTTTTCTTCAAACGGTCACACATTAAAAAAAATTAGTTGAGTGAACCACATTAAATTATATTGAATTTACCCAGTGCTTTACATTATATTAATCCATTATTCATTCGCTCTCACATTCTCCCTCTGGTGGTGGTAAACTACATTTGTAGTCACAGCTGCCCTGGAGTGGGCTGACGGAAGTGTGGCTGACATTTTGCACCTACAGCCCCTCCCACCACCACCAAACATTCATACAACAGTGTGAGTGGCACTGATGAAGGACACAACTGACAAGGGATTCGAACCTCCAACCCTTTGGTTATTGGACGACCTGCTCTACCACCTGAGCCATAGCCGCCCCGAAAAAGAAAGAAAATTTTTTAAGTATATTCAATGTTTTACTTTTTACAGTGCAGTTTTGCAGCACCTGGAAGGTTTATATTCAAATTTTATGAAGTATTTTGGGTCCAAATACACAAATAAATGAACCAAACGCGAATAAAATTGGGTTTAGCAAAATATGAGCCCTTCACTGCAGCTGCACCTTACCCTATGGAACTCAGTCCCACAAAACATCAGGAGCTCGGACTCAATACAAAACTTCCAAACATTACTCAAAACTCACCTGGTCAAACTTGATTTTCTTGAGCCCCATTGTTGTTTGTTTGTTTTGTTTGTGAAGCATCTCTGAGTGACCAAAAAAGCACTTTATAAGCGTGATGTATTATTATTATTATTAAGTTATGTTGCCATAAATTTGTTCTCTGTATTGTGTTTAAATGTGTCTGGGAAATCTACAAGCTGCAAAGTAAAAACCCTCAGTCTACTCAGTTCACACACGATAATGTATATTGAAATTACAAATCATTTTTCGCTAACTGTGCAGCCCCTGGTGAGAAATTACTCAAATGGTGGCAATCAAGGCATTGGAGTAAATCAATGCATTTTCCTAAATTTTAGTATTCGTGAATTTTTGCTAGTATGGCTATAAAATGGGCATTAAATTTTGTTGTAAGCAATCTTAAAAAGGTCTTTAAAATTCTTAAATTTAACTTGTAGGATCCCTGTAAATACCAGAAGGGCAGCTGTAGTAAATAACTCTATTTCTATCCTCATTCATATTTTAAGGCACTACACATACACAGCCTGGCCAAAAAATGTTCATTCAGAGTATTTAGCTGCGATTACTGGATCATTTATGCAGTGACATGATTCCACCCATAGTCACAGTCATTCTTCTCTAAGGTCTTGTATTGATGATGGGAGAGTTGGACTGCAGTGTAGTGTCTTCTCCAGTACATCGCCAAGATTCTCAATGAGGTTCAGGTCCAGACTCTGTGGTCGCCAATCCATGTGTGAAAATGTCACATGCTCCCTGAACCACTCTTCATGCAGTCCAATGAATGTTGGCATTGGTTTTATGCTTCAATGTTAACTGCTTGTTATTCAAGAAATGCTACTCCTCGCATCTGTTAGGGTTAAAGAACTTGTTGCAGCTAAAACATATTAATCACTGCAGTTAATTGTCCAATGAAGGATCTTACCTAATTGCTCTGGTAAATCCATGGGAATGAATTTGTTGGGAATGCAGCTTTTAAAAACCCAAATAGTGGTTGGAACTGAGGTTTGGAGAGTTGTTAGTTATCTTGTTGCATTGTTCTGAACTGGCAGGCTTTCAGAATGATGCAGTAGGGATGCACTGACTGCACAATTCTGGACTCAAACCAATATTTATGATGACATTTAGGCCGTCAGTCAGTGCCCATGATGTTTTGTTGGTGTATTTTGCTGATGTTGTTATTTATGAGAGTCTTGTCTCTGAGGTAGGAATGTGCAGGAGAATGGTATAACCAGAATTGCTTTGATTTTCTACTGTTCAGCCCATGCACTCTGGTGATGTTGTTATTGGCTAGAGACACAAACTCAAGGTCAACAACTCAAACACAGAGAAACAAGAGGAAAATAAAAAGCACAACCAAAGGGCAGGGTCTCTGCAGGTAAATAAACCACACACTGACAGGGCCAGAAGTTACAAGTCTATTGGTGTTTTTTAGGAAAATATACAGACACTATATGCATTAGACCACCTACACATTACACCCACCGTACATCCTAGTCTAACTCACTATGTATGGAGTTGTTCCTTCCATGGCAGCTTTTACAGCCTGCACTCTTCTGGGACGGTTTTCTACAAGATTTTGGAGTGTGTCAGTGGGAATTTTTGTTCGATCATCCAAAACAGCATTTGTGAGGTCAGTCATTGATGTTGGATGAGAGAACCTGGCTCGCAATCTCTGTTCTAGTTCATCCCAGAGGTGTTCAGCGGGATTGAGGTCAGGGCTCTATAAAGCAGAGTCTAGTTTTTCCACACCAAACTCATCCAAGCGTGCCGTTATGGACCTCGCTTTGTGCACTGGGGTACAGTCATGCTGAAACAGAAACAAGCCTTCCCCAAACATGGAAGTGTAGATTTGTCCAAAAGATCGAGATGAGTGGTTCTCAAATGGTCTGGCTTTGGGACCCACTATCACCCCTAAATGACAAGCCATGACCCAAACTGATGAAACTTAAACAAACTCATATTTATTTCATGAAAAGATAGTGTTTTTTGAAGATAATATAGAATATCAGGTGATGCTAAAGAGGAAAATATTCCCTTTAACGCTAAATTAGACGCATTTTAACCAAAACCAAAAAGTGGACTCAGTTAAAAATTGCGCTTTCAGTGGGGGCTCAGGAGGTAGGGTGGGCTGTCCTATAACCGAAGGGTTGGCAATTTGAATCCTGCTCTTAGTCAGTCCTTTGTGTCCTTGGGCAAGACACTTCACCCTCCTTGCGTCCAGTGTTACTCACACTGGTGTATGAATGTGTATGACTGTCTGGTGGTGGTTGGACGAATTGGCAGCCACACTTCTGTCAGTCTGTCCCAGTTTAACACCACCAGAGTGTGAATGTGAGCAAATGAATAATGGATCAATAATGTAAAACACTTTTGGTGTCTAGAAAAGCGCTATAGAAATCGAATCCATTATTATTATTATTATTATTATTATTATTATTATTATTATTATTATTCAAGTATTAATCATAAAGCTGACCTAACAACCAGAGTATTTCAGTAACAGAAACTTTAACTCACTGTGTTTTCATACAAAATGAATTCAATTAAACTGCGACTGGTGTTTCTTAACTATTGTTGGTCATTCTTTTATCAGACAGGGCTAGTTTTCTGATTGCCTGCTTGACTAGTTTCAGCTACTTCTACCCCGTCTGATAAATTATCCGCGATAGTTAAGAAACACCAGTTGCAGTTTAATTGAATTCATTTTGCATGAAAACACAGTGAGTTAAAGTTTCTGTTAGTGAAATATTCTGATTGTTAGGTGAGCTTTGTGCATTGGTGCACAGTCATGGTGAAACAAAAACGAGCCTTTCTCAAACATGGAAGCGTAGATTTGTCCAAAAGATCTAGATCAGTGGTTCTCAACTGGTCTGGCTTTGGGATCCACGATCACCCCTAAATGACAAGCCACGACCCAAACTGATTAAAGTTAAACTCAAATTTATTTAATGAAAAGATAGTGTGCTGATGGATGCTAAAGAGGAAAATATTCCCTTTAATGCTAAATTAGGCACATTTGAACCAAAATCAAAAACCCGCCAGTTGAGAATCACTGGTCTAGATAAGCTGAGCATGTTAAGACTTTCCCTTATTGGAAGTAAAAGGACTACACCCTGTCATTATCCCTCCTCAGCCCACCTTTACAGTAGGTATAATGCAGTCAGGAAGTTCTCCAAGCATTCCCCAACCCAGACTCGTCCATCAGACAGAAGCATGATGACTTACCCTGCATATTTCCACTTCTGCAGGGACATACATTACACCACATTATCCAAGACTTGACATTGCGCCTAGCGACATAAGACTTGCATGCAGCTGCTCAGCCATGGAAATCCATACCATGAAGCTCCTGCTGCACAGTTTCTGTGCTGATGTTAATGCCAGAGGAGGTTTTCGGGACCTTTAGGACCTCAGCACTCTGAAACCATACTCTACTGCTTTGTCACTCAGTCACTATGGTTTCTAAACTTTTCCTCATTACAATAAAATGATTTACAGCTAATTGGGGATATGGGGGACAGAAGAAATTCAATGAACTGACTTTGTGTTGTAGTACAGGAGAGCTCTTTAAAACACCTTATTTCACAAACGCATGTTAAAGGAGACTGCATGGCTACATGGATGCCATACAGGTATTAAGAGGTGTGATTCAATACATTTATAAAGCCGAGCATCCCTTTAGTTTAACAGAACAGATAAATATTGTTTAACAGAGAAAACATTTTCTCAGTGTGGAAAAATGTGTCATATCTATTTACATATGAGTGGAGGGGAAAAGGCTGCAGTAACAAAGGCTGTAAAGGACAGCAGGGGTATTCTAGGAGGTATTGTGTACCTTGCTAAAATGCATTTATTATCACAATTGAGCTGTAAAAGAATGCAACAGGGTTTCCAGTGACAAAGCTATTTCCAGCTAAAAGCTCTGATATGCCACTCCTTTTGTACTCCATCTGGCCAGCACAAATTGCAGACATAAAAGGGGAAGGGTAGTGGCTGTTAAAATAGTGACAAAGACCAAGATATATATATATATATTTGTTTTTATCAGGAGCAGATGCAAACCAAACCAAAAATGGATGTATTACCCTGAGTTGTCAAGATCTCAACCCTCTGTGCATATTCCACAGAATCCTTTGCCAACACACTCACAACAGCTCATTTCTAAGCTGGTAATATGTGATGGCTGTGTGTCTGGCAGCTTGTTTTGATGTTTGCCAGTACTGAGTGGCCAAGTAATTTACAGAGGGAAACAATGTGTTCGTTTTGTATTTGTCGACTGATCGGGTTTTTTGTTGTTTTTTTTTTACAGGTGTTTACTGATCTTGTCTCCTCTCCAGGGGAGCGACAGTTTTACTTTATGACCATCATACGTTTCTGCTTTGGTACGATGATGATGGTGGTGATGAATCCTAATAGCTGCAATAGTTTAGTGTCAGGCTGGTAATCATATCACACCACACACCCACGATGTTAAATATACAAATAAATGCCCTCATTAACTCAGAATAGCATGCAGGTCTTTAACCCTAATTTGATGGCAGATAACAAGTTCTGCTCTTCCATGTCAGATGTAGATAAACAGACGTGTTTGAAGTGCATTTTGCAAACCAGGAGTCAAACTGTGCTTTAACATTCTGACTGTTCATATTTGTATCTTAAATTGTGTTCAATTTAGAGTCTATTAGTTAAAGCACCATAATCTGTTATCTTTTAGAACCTGTACTGCACTCATTAACAATGCTGGGCAACTAAATGAAAATGAATAGGTACTAGAGTTGAGCCGTTGTAAAAAATGTCAAATGAAGCTAAACACAAGAGTACTGATACCAACATTTAGGTGCTGCTCTTCCTCTCTGTAGGCGTTCCAATGGAAACAAACAAAAAGAGAGACTCAATCAGAGTGTAGTGACTCCAGTCCAACAGGCAGCAGCAACGCACTTCTAATGACGTTTGACAACTGCCAATAAACACAAATGAATGAAAAGAAGAAGCAAGACGAAGCAGTGCCAGTGTAGCGCTAATAAAGTGTGGAGATAGTTCTGGATAGGAGACTTGACTTCTTGCTGTGTTTTTATGTTGCCTCATGTGTTTTCACCTCTTCTAACTGAAGGTCCAGCATTGTGATATTGGTGCAGTTTTAGTTATCTTTGACACTAAAGTCACCGTTTGTCCTCTCAATGTCAACCAAAAACCACACAGACGGTCTGGTAAACAAAGGCAACGGGCATTATGTGCATCTTCATCATCCCTGTTTTGAAATGTGACCTTCTTCAAGTGACTGGCCTCAGTTTGGCAATAAATTACACTGTTAATTGGTCTATAATAATACAAGTGGTGCCAGGCACAACAAACCCTGCCCCTCGCACATATTTTGCCCCTTAATAAGTACATGGGAAGAATTTTAAAATTCATAAAATAATTTAACTTTGACCTAATGTTTCAAAAATGTAATGAGATTTATTCCGGGTCACTGGCAGTCTATAAAGTCAATTTGGTATGAATTCAGCCAATAGTTTTACTACTGCAGACATGTGAAATTTCACTCTTTATAAGTCAATGTGAGGGGAAAAAGATTTTTTTTTTAAATCCTAAAAAATTGAAAGTTTTACCTATGTTTCCCAAAATATAATCACATCTATTCTTCGTCACTGGTAATCTATGAACCACATTTGGTTTGAATTCAACCAATATTTTCCTGCTAGAGTGCTAACAAACAAACCGTACCAAAAACAATACCCTTTGCTTCCCCTTCGGAGGGCAGGGTAGTAATATATTGCGATATACTAACATCATGATGATTAGTGTTAAGTACTGTTTTTGTTTTAGGATGGGTAGAATGCAGAGAATGAACTTCTGTGCAGGGATAATGAAGTGTATTATCCTTAAGCATATTATTATTAAAGGAATACACAGCACCTTTTACTGTCTCCATATATCCACGTCGTTGTATTTACGGAAGTTGGAGGTTTTCGAGTGCTACGTGAGAACTTTGCTCCTATCTAGCGGTGCTTTGCCTGTGATGAGGCGGAATATTGTTCCAAGTAAATATGTGCCCAGATAACAGCTTCGTTCAGTTTTGCATTATGATTTGTACTCGTTCTGAACACACGGCTCCCAACATATATTTAGAAAAAAATGTAGATGTCTCGGACTGTTTTTTTGGAGGACATGCTAACTGACACCATAGGTTTACAGCAACTGTGCTAAGCTAAAGCTAAAAGCGCTGCTCCTAAAGCAGGACAATGCCTGGACGGATTTTGACACAATTTAAGGACATATTTAATGCCATGACACCGAGGCCATCATAGGACACTTTTTAATTTGACACAAACTTTACTAATGATGAATATTCATTCATTTGGTTCAACAGGTTTAATTTCCTGACCAGGACCTGCCTCAAAAACCCGTAACCTGACTCAACTCAAATAGTTATTGCTAGTGTTATTTTACAGACCAGAGACAAACAAATAAGACTTTTATTTTGTATGAAAATCGAGGCCGATCTTTACAGTAGAAAAGTGAATTTCTAACACTTGAAAAACTTCATAAAAGGTCAGAATAGATTTATGGCAGCTGACACTGAGCATTTACATGAAACAAATGTGTGTTACTTTCTGTGTCTGTGTCCAGCCTTCAGGCCGTAATTGATCTAGAAATAAATCTAAAGACCTAAAACTATATTTGTGGTGACACACTCCACATTTAACCTTTCCTAAGTGATTTATCACCATTAATAATAATATCATCCCCTGCTTTATGAATCCTTCTGTGAAAATGTTGTATTTTCATGCATTTAATTCACTGATCATGTAGATCAGGGGTGTCAAACTCATTTTAGTTCAGGGGCCATAGAGAGCCCGATTTGATCTCAAGGGGGCCAGACCAGTAAAGTAACAGTGACAAAAATGAAATTATATGATGAAATGTTTATAGCTACAGAGTTTCCTTAAATAACATGAAAACCTGAAATGAATTAAGAAAAGTAAGGGCAATTTTAGTCATATTCTGCCTCAGTTTATCATGTACACATGTGAATTACAATAACAAATACACACAATATTTAGTAACAGGCAAAATATTGTTAAAATTACATTTATTTCTCTCAAGACATCTCAGGTTCTTCATTACCTCCGCCCAGGAGGTATTGTGATCACCCGAGTTTGTGTGTGTGTGTTTGTTTGTCCGTTCTTTCATTCGCTGCAGTAACTTCAGCCGGCCACAAGGGGCCGAACGCAATGTGCAGCATCAGTTTCCAGGGACAGTATTTGCAAATGGACCAACCTGAACAACGGCTCATTCAGCGAATAATGACGTTTTAATTGTACATTTAACGAAATCGTGTTGTTCTGACAAAAACAAAATCTGTATTATGTATGAGACGTATATCTGTACAGACAGAGTGGAAACTGGACATTAACGTGTTCATATTTGGTCCAATATGGTGGCACCAGTTGTGCGGTTCACTGCAGGCTGATATTTGGGAAACATTTCAACAGAGGTCAGTACTTTCTGTTAATTCAGGACAATTTTTTCCGAAGTAGAACATATTGTTTTGTTGTCCTTTGTCCTTTTATTACCTCCACCAAGGAGGTTATGTGGTCACCCGAGTTTGCATGTGTTCGTTCATTTGCTGCAGCAACTTCAGCCGGCCACAAGGGGGCGGAGGTCTGCACTCTCTGGGTGCTTTTCTAGTTTTTATTGTAAAAGGATCATTAGTAAATATCAATATTTTCATGTAATTTTCCTTTTATATACTAAAATAAAGAGAAAATTAGCAGTTTTAATGATTTATTGGTTATTATGACAATATTTTACTGGTCTGATGCACTTGAGATTATATTGGTCTGTGTGTGGAACCTGAACTAAAATGATTTTGATGCCATCTTCAGTATCATTTTACATTTCACATAATCCTCCCACGAGCCAAACTGGACATTTTGGCAGGCCAGTTTTGGCCCCCGGGCCACATGTTTGACACCTGTGATGTAGATGTTCATAAAAGCTCAGGGTAAATTCAATGGCTTTTATATCAAAACAGAAAAAACTGAGGCAAAGGTGAGTTACTCAGCAAAAATATGTCATTCATTTGATGTAAAAACATGCATCTATAATAATATTCCATGGGTTTTATTGGTGATAATGTTTCGATGTTCCCTAGAGAGCCTCTGAATATCCAGTTGGATCATCTATAATATCAGTGATAAGCTAAGAAACTCCATTTTAGCTCAGTTATTTCAATGTATTGATAGGATTAATGGTTCAAAAGTTACTCAGTATTTTAGACCAGCAGATACTTCTGTTTCCCAATGTAGCCGCAAGGGGGCACAAGCCAGTGTCTTACTGGGTCTGTCCCAAGCCCGGATAAATGCAGAGGGTTGTGTCAGGAAAGGTATCCGACGTAAAACTTTTGCCAAATCAAACATGCAAATCAATAGATAGAAGATACTTTTGTTTCCCAGTGGCTGTTTAAGTCTTCTCGGGGTTATCATGCTACTTGAGCAAAACATGCTGTGACTATGTGTCCTTAATAGCAATTCCACATCTGAAAGAAATTACTCCCTATCCTGATATTTTAGTTCTTTGGCTGTGCTGTCCTTCCTCTCAATTGGCCTAATTCACTAATATGAACAAAACAACAGACCATTTAAAATTACCATCAGATTCATGATGTAAATGCCCACAAATATGGCTCTTACCACTGTGTGATTGTTCCTGAATCAGAATCATTGTCATCCATCATCGCACTAGAAGAAAATGCTATGTATAAGTGGCCTCTAAAGCAAAAAAAAAAAAAAAGGAATTTCACGGATGAAGAGACTGAAACAATAGTGTCTGAGATGGAAGCAAAGGAGTGAATAGGATTAAAAAAAAGAACATCACAATGGGTCTTCAATAACCAGGGCAGTGGACGTTGTTATGCTGTCTTGTCTGATATATGAACTGTGAAAAAAAAAAGTAAAAGACACAGGTGGAGGACAAGGAGCACATGATCTGTCAGCACAAGATGAGAGACTCGCCGTCCAAAGGAAGCTGGAGTAGTGGGTGATGTGGTGTCAACCTCCCACTTCCAGCTGCTGCACAGTCCACTTACCCACCAAAAATACCCCAGAACTCTCTGATGTCCTCTGTCATAATCTAAGACTTTTTAGAGATGAATATTTTAACTGAGACGATAATTGATGAAGGCGTTAAAAAGACATCATTTTTATGGTTAATTAAACATGTGTGTCTTTACATTTTCCAAGACATTTGTGCCCAACTGTCAGAAACACCTGATTCTAAATGTCTTTGCAGAATAAAAACGGCTTAAAAAGACCAGCACCTATTTCTGCTTTTGTGATATTTATGATTTTTTTTTACATGCTTTCTTACATAATACATCAATAGTGGCTTAAAACAAGGGCTGTCAAAATTAAAGCAGATTAATCCATCATCGTGATTAGGGATGGGAATGGAGAACCGGTTCTTTTTAAGAACCGGTTCCCAGTAGCTCAATTCCTTGGAATCGTTTGCCTGCCTGCTCAACGATTCTGCTTGTTGATTCCGCCTTTGTTGCTCATGCGCAATGATGTCACACGTACGCTGCATTGTTTTGGTCAGAACGTAGCCAACATGGCATTGAAACAGAAACGGTCAAACATTTGTCCACGCAGCATGTGATTAATATGTTAGATTCACTATTAAGCATTTAGCGGCTTACCTAGTGGCAGGACGGCATCCAGGGCCAGTTCCGGTTCTGACAACCGGTGCCATAGCCCCTCAAATACAAGTTTCCGAAGGGAGAGAAAAGGAAATGAGGTGCACAACAACGGGAGACGGGCCAAGTTGAACCTGCTGACGTCGTACAAATGCGGCAATAGAGGAATTAGTAAAAGGTCTTTAGTTTCACTGAATGCCCCCCCCCCCGCCAAAAAAACCCCCCAAAAAACAGGCCGGCATCATCTGTTCTTATTATTTGTACATACTGTATGTTATATTTTTTCTGGAGCGATGGAAATATAAAAGACCAGTAATGCAAACATACCTGTTTTCACTCTTTTATTCCCTCACCCAATGAGACTCAATAAGAGAATCGATAAGGAATCGGCTCAATAAGTAGAATCGATAATGGAATTGGAATTGTTAAATTCTTATCAATTCCCATCCCTAATCATGATTAATCCCAGGGTTCTCCCCAGACGATGGAACAACGGCGCTGCACCAGTATACTGCTAGCTCAGCGCCACTATACTCATTTTCAAATTTTGGGTGTTTTTTTTCTATTTTTCCTTGATAATTTTGCTAAAATCTACTGTAATCCGTCCAGTTTGCAGGCACGCATTCTATTTTCCTGCACCATGATGTTTTTCCTTTGAAATCTCGTGGAGTTGTGTCTGTCGTGAGGTTGTAGCACAAGACTTTCTTCCCATTGGTTGGATATGATGTAATGCCTTAAATCAAGCACTCTTATTGGTCGGGATCTGACTGTACGTAAACTCACTTTCTGTTTACATCCAGACAACAAAAACCATGACAAAATGCAAGCATTATATGAAGCCTAATGATCAGAGAACGATCTCTGCATTTTTTGTTGCGTCCCAAGCGCACATGAAGTCACATGTGCCCCCCCGTTGTGTCTCTATTTTGTCTGTTATTTATTTTCTTTCATGTTATGTTATACGTGAAAATCATTTTGTACGATTATATTGTGTGTTATTTGTTTTGACGAGTTGTAAATATTATTGTAAGGACCCCAGGAAGAAGAGCTGTAGCTATGGTACTACAGCTAATGGGGATCCTAAAGGAAGGAAGGAAGGAAGGAAGGAAGGAAGGAAGGAAGGAAAGAAAGAAAGACTATTTGCTCATACAAAATGAAATGCAATTAATATAGATTAAAAATGAATGATGTTTAATTGTGATTAATCATAATTAATCCACAGCAACCCTGTGTCATGCCAAATCATTTTCTGTTTCACTCACCTCACCACCTGCTGCTCCTTTTCCACACTCCTGTCACCAATCACCTCACTCTATTTCAGTGCACTCTCTTCCCCGTTCCGTTTGTTGGGTTATTTCCTTTGTCTTCTGTCCCACTCTGTTCAGTTAGGTACTGTCTTCCTCCTTCCCGAGGAGGCTTGTTTTGGACTGTGTGTGTTCCACCACCTTTATGTTTGAGTCTGGAACATGCAGCCATGTTTCCAGTGTGTGTTTCACCACACCATGAGCTGTTCTCTTTGGACTGTGGTGTTGGTCAATAAAGAGCCTGTGCTTTCTACAACCTCTGCTTGTAGGTCCACTACTCCCTCGTGACACCCTGGGGTTAATCTGATTCAAAATTGTAATCGTTTGATGCAAACATGTTACTGTAATGTTTCTTATGCTTTACTGTTGATTGGCTGGTGTTTTTCAGCCATAACATTCTGACCAATGACAGGACAAATGATAATATTGATTGTTTCGTTAAACTCATTGTATCTTCATCCCTTTCTGCTGTTTTTCACTCACCAACTTTGATGCCTGTTGCATAGTAAACTAGAAAGGCATCGGAGAGCACAGACCTCCGCCAAGATAGTGTTTGTATTTTTTTGTTTTTTTAAGGTAGTGTTTGTACTTTCCTCCACTAGATGGCGCTGAATGACCTCATAATCAACTCTCATCCACCATGCATGAATCCATTTAAAAAATTCCTGGATCCAGATGGTGATCCAGATCACCTCCAAAATTTAATCATCTCGTCCTTGACGCAGAGCGGACATATCCTGAAAATTTCATCAAAATCCATTCATAACTTTTTGAGTTATGTTGCTGACAAATCAACGCCGATGAAAACATAACCTCCTTGGTCAAACTATTTTTACCTACAGTAGACAGAGTATTTATAGCTCTATGCAGAGTAAACCAGCTCTAACAGTAGAGTTAAAAGTCAGTGTAAAGTTCTGCACAGATGCAGTGTCAAATTCAACTCTACACAGTGATGATTAGTGCTAGTCTGCTGCATTGCATTGTGGGTACTGGACATTTTTCTCATTCTGTTCTGTTTTATGTGCAGGGGCTCAAGGGAGTTTAGTGTTAATGTTTATTTGGGTTAATTTGTCTGTTTTATAACATTTATTGTCCTTTTTATGTTTATTTTATTATGAATGTGACACCTTTAGTCAAACCTGTAGCAGAACAAAAGCAAACCTGACTGTCACCACGAAGCTTTTATTGTGTTAAAAGTGGGGAGGACTTTACTCTACCAAAGAAAAAGCATGTTCTAGGGTGATTAGAACCCATAGAGCAAACGTATATCCTTCTTGACCCCCACCTCTCAGACCCCTGCAATTCTACATTGTTTCATTGTTTGCAATGGGTGTAAACTAATGAAGAAAATAACACTGCAGAGAAATAAAGAGTAAAACATTAGTCATTTTACTAAATCTGGAGTAAAAATTGCTCGATAAAGTGTAATCATATTACTCTAGCAGTGTAAAAGCACCAGTGTGAAATAATTTTACACATTTCATTGTTCATTTTGACACTGAATTGAGTAGAATTAACTCTGAAAGTTTGACACTGGCCTTAGAGTAAATTTTACTCTAATTTTAAGTGGGACCAAATGTTATCGGAAACAGAGTTAAATTCAACTTTGTAAGTGTTAAATTGACACTATTTTTTACTGTGTACTTTCCTGCCTAATATACCGTACCGCTCCCACTGACAGGTCCTATGGCAATGAGACAATCAACATTAATACCACTTTACCTGTCAGTGCTGTTACATAATATATATTTTATCTATGTACTCATCCGTGTATTTGTGATGCAACAGCTCAGGAATGCTTTTTCGCTGCATTGCATACAGTTGCAATTTGTGTGAAAGCATTCTCAAACAGCTGAAATAAATAAATAAAAAATATAAATAGAAAGAACTGGATCTTGTTTTTCATAATGCACAATTGGAAGTATGAAATGGAATTTTTTTTTTGTTCCCAGCAAACAAGTAAGAACACGCACAGAGAAAGAAGGTGTAATTACTGTATCTCCAGAGCAAATTACCATACATGATGGTTCAATATGTTATTTTCAGCTTCATAATGATCTGGACAGACACACATTTTACTCCACAGCCCTATTATTATTAACTTAATAGCCATGGTGTCTCTTTGTTGAAATGAGTGCATGGGTGCAGGGTTGTGGGCTTGAAAGAGTGTCATAATAAATTAATTACAGCAGCTATGATTTAAAAATGCTCAGGGCCTCAGTTCTGAGGAGCAGCAAGACTTACTAACCAAATAGTTCTTATAAAATGAAATTAAGTCTGAGGATTTGCTAATCTGCTTACAGACAGCCACCATATGCTTTTAGAATTGTGTGACTTAGAGTAATTTAAGATCTCTCGCTCTGAAAGGGTCCAATATGAGATTCATTCACCTGCGTTATGCACGGACGACCCCTGAAGTCCACGCATGAAGTCTTGTATTTTTCATAAGTATACGTTGGGCTGTATGTGCATTGTGGCTTGACTAACCTGGTGATTTCTATGAGCCCACGCAGGGAAGATTGGTGGGAGTGGGAGTTCTCAAAACATTCAGCGAAATGGAGAGGAAAGTCATTTTTCATTTATGTGCCTGTTGTGGCGGCACAATGTCACTTTCATTCTCCCAAAAAACATGGGAGCTACATATCACAGGAATGCAGCGTATCAGCTGTGTGCAGACGCTCACGTTCTATGTGGTTATTCAGATATAACTTGGAAAAGGTAGGTTTTGGATGTCTCTCCCGCATCAAAAATATCCAAATCCTATAAGAGGTTGTGTTTTTTCCTGTGTGTGTGTGTGTGTGTGTGTGTGTGTGTGTGTGTGTGTGTGTGTGTGTGTGTGTGTGTGTGTGTGTG
>JAQQZY010000015.1:32123915-32139550 GCA_030068375.1 Ostorhinchus rueppellii
ATGTGCTTATGGGGATGAATGATCCAACTCTGTGCCGGTTGATGGCGGTAATGCACAAACTTGGTTGGCCACTGCCATAAAACATCATCAAGAAGAAGAAAAAGAAGACAAGGGACAGAGCCAAAACATGCAGGACATGGGGTCACAAGGACCAGAGTTGAGAACCACAGGGTTAGAGGACAGAGTAGGATCTGACAGCCCATTGCGTGGCTTGGTCCAATACTCTTCATACCTTTTTGTTACTTTGACCAGGGCCTCCAACTCCATTTTTTTTTTTTTTGCCTATTTTTCTGGACTATGTTTATGATTAGAATCACTTTCATGATAGTTTTCACCTGTGATATCTTATAGGTTGTGGTCTGACTGAGCTTTAACTTGGTGTTCCCCTTGAGACCATAACATATGCTACTAATTCAGTTTTAATCGGTCTCTGCAAAATAGACTTTAATGCAGGGGTTCCCAACCCTGGTCCTCGAGGTCCGCTATCCTGCGTGTTTTAGATGTATCCGTCTTCCAACACACCTGAGTCAAATGATCAACCTATCATCAAGTTCTGCAGGAGCCTGATAACGACCATCAGGTGTGTTGGAAGAGGGAAACATCTAAAACCTGCAGGATAGCGGACCTCGAGGACCAGGGTTGGGAACCCCTGCTTTAATGTGTCTACTACATGACTACGTTAATCCATAAAGACCTCAATAGCCACTGGTGACCAAAACTGTCCACTAATGTAAACTGTCTAATACCTGTAATTCCTATTGATCCATGTAAATAACTGATGTATAATAACTGATTTTTAATGTTTTCATGGTCATCAGACATGACCCATTTGGATGTTCAGAGGCTCCGTAGTGAACATGGAAACACTGTCATCTCCTACAACATTGATTCACCAGTAAAACCTATCGTTTGATAAATGAGTGGATGGACACACTAGGTTTATACTCAGTTATTGATATATATTGTTGAACATGCCTTTTTTTCAGTTTTCTTGTTTTTTTTTGTTTTTTTACTTAATAACCTTTGAATTTAATTTATGCTTTAATGAACCTCAACATGATCAGTGGATTAGATATAGGAAAATACTTAATTTACACTAAAAAAAAAAAGGCTAACAACAGAGGATAATTTAATAAATGGTGATAAATCATTGAAGAAAGGTTAAATCAAGAGAAATTCATTTGGGAACTGACACAAAAATAGCACTGGGTCTTCATGGGTTAATTCAAGTTGATTTAATTAATGCAAGTAACATTTGACTCTGGCTTTAAAATCTGCACATCTGCTCACAAGGATATTTCGGCATTAAAATAACAGGAGTTTGTAGCTTGCAGATTGATTTATGTTTGTGCCTTATGTGGATTATTATTATATTTTACTACGCATGTAAACTGTGATGGATGTTTGGTGCTCCTACATTACAGTGCATGTGTCAAACGCCGTACTAAACTGGTTTGACGTCGCAGAGTTGCCAGTTGCTCGGTTTACGGAGGAGGAGGATGCTCCTTGTCAAACCTGGCAACTTGGACTATGCGCTGGATACAGCAGCCAGTATGGCGGACAGCGAGAGTGATTTGGAAACAGACGGGCTTGATTTAGCTCTGGAAACGTTGTGCAAAAGACACTGTAGCGACGAATCGTCCCTGAAGAGCAAAGAGTATTGTGCTGAGTTCTGTGAGGTACGTTAGAACCGGTTTCGTCTGAATGTGCGCTATGTCAGTGTCTGTTTATAGCTAATGGTACTAGCTAATGTTAGCTTCCAGACAGGCTATGTTTGTCTATTAGTGGAGCTAATAATATTGCGGGGTAACCCATAATAAACGCAAAAGCAATGGGTAACACGATTGTAGTAAGCCATAAACCGAATTCTTGGTGACAAAACATCATGTAATAACCGGGTTTGTAGATAATTTCGCCTGACGTTTAATCATATTTAGCATTTTAGCTAGCCAGTTAAGCTAAGGCACTAGAAGCGTTAAGTGTGATTGAGTTAGCTTGGGTCATTTGTGGAGCTATGTGAAGCAAAGTAGTTAACTCCTAGAATAACTGAAACATTTCATACCCGTGTGCTGTTTTAATTTTACTGCCTCCTAACAAACGTACTGGTTTGTAAAACCTTATGAAAACCTGCCCTTACCTCGTCTTGAAGAGCAGAATCTAGTGAGCTGTCACTTCATTAATTCTGAAGTCAATCCTGTGAGCACGTATTTTGACGTGCTGAAAGGCAAACTTTAATGTATTAAATATGCCTCGCCTTTAAAAACTCGTGGGTTGTGTTAGTAATCCAACTTGAGCCTGACGGGTTTTTTCTTTTTTTTTTTTTGGCAGTACTTTGGGTCACCTGTGTAATCTTTTGTTTTTAAGGTTGTCATTTATTTTTCATATCTGGTATTTTGTATTTGACACTGTAAGAATTCCTCACGTGTCATACTTTATACTGTATGTTTTTACGTTTTTGTTTACAGATCTATGTATCCAGTATAGTTTATTTTCGGCCTTTCCTATGTTTTATCATTTTCTATGCTACCTTTTGTATTATTCAGCTCCTGTGACAAACCTTGACTGTTGATCAATAAAGACTTAACACCTGTATGCAAAAAAAGCCTTTCAGGTGTTTAGAAGTTGTGTCATACTTTCATTTTAAGGGCCTGGACAAGCAAGTGACTGAGTGAGAAGGCACTGTGCAGCAATAATAATCATGAATATAATATCTATTTTTCAAAATTATTTTAGCAGCAGCCATAATAGCTGAAATTGTAGGTCTAAGCAAGTATTTTAACATGTCATTAACCCGTAACGACCAAACGCTGTAATAACCCTTCATTTTAATGTGAGCTTTTACGAACATATTCATGCTCAGTAAATTAAATATAGGAAAATACATGATTTATATTGATAAAATACAAAATAATGTGAATAATATAAATAAAATCATTACAGAAAGGTTGGATATAGAGAAAATTTCATTTGGAACTGACATACAAGTCATGCTGTGTCTTAATGGGTTGAGGAATAATAACCAAATATTCAATAAAAACATGAATTTATTATCTTTGGCAAAGTAATGGAGTGAGGAAAAATATACAACAGTGAATCAAGGTTTTGGGGAAAAAAAAAAAAAAAAAAAAGCCAAAAAGTGCTGTTCCTCAGGGAAAGTGCAAATATTTAGCATACCACATTTTTCTTAGTATACAATAGTACATTATATCCAAAAAATTAAACTATCACTTTTAATTTTAGTTTTGTAAGACATTAATTCATGGTAATGAAGTCAGAATCCAAAAAAGTAACAGTGAGGTATATGATTATTATGGTGCATCACACTGAACAAAGATTTTTTTTTTTTTTTTTTTTTTAAGGTACTCATAAAATTAAGTCTTTGGTGACATTTGTTTCATCACTACAATTAATACACATTTTTCTGCTGTTTTTTACAGGCTAATAAATAACATTCAAACTTATAATAGTATTTATTATGAAATATAAGATTCGATACAGGCATATATTTTGAAGATTTATTTGCACATTGTTATATACATTATGAATTAATGTTGTATACATTCATTTACGACCTTTACTGTTCTTAATTTACAATGTATTCTCATATATTTTCTTGTTCATCCAGTTGTAATTTAGGGGCAAATTAAATAAACACACTTTTAGAAACTAGAGATACATGATTTTGATGCTGGGTAATCAAAAATATTGTTTTAGAGAAAAAAGAAGTTGACCCTGATATTCACTTTTGCTTCATTTCATGAGATATGTCTATAAAAAAATGACAGCAGGTCAGCAAACTATGAAGCACTTCTGGCTTGAGATTTATTCTCAGTATGCGCCAGAAGAAATGTGGTCTTGAGACGGTGTGCTCCTAAAACCCATGGTCAGACGCATGTCTCAAAATTATCAAAACGGGCTGTGATTTTTAAACTTTTTTTTTTTGTTTTGTTTTGTAACGTTTGTTTTTTTCTGTCTTTGCAGTTGGTTGAGGAGTATACAGGGCAATGGCAGGTTCCTCTCCCACAGCTGAAGGTGCTACGGACAGCACTTTGCAGTTTCACCAAAGCCACTGCTGCCTTCCCCGATGACTGTCAGCACATTCATTATGTTCTCAGCAGTCTAGCCTTGTAAGCATTCTATTACTATTTTTTTTTTGTAGATGATCAAGGAAATGTTGTTCTTGTAATTGCAGAAAAATCTTTAATGGAATAATGACTTACCATCTTCTGACCAACAGCACAATTTGGAACTAATGCACATGACCTTTTAATGTTATATGCTTTTATATTGGCTAATTTAATACTTGGATTGTGGATGTTGACAGTCTTTTGATGTCATTTTTATGCAATAGATTTAAATGAACCTTCAGCTAAAAATGTCCATCCTCTGTTGTCACTCATTGTGAGACAATCATCGTAGATACTTTTTAAAAATCTATTACATCAAAACCATATGTGTTTGCCCGCAGACTTGTATAAACCCATTTGACTTTCAGATTGTATACATTATGCTTGAGTAAGTTGCTAGGTAGTTGCAATTCAACAATGGTCCAATATACAAAGAGAAGCATTTAAGCAGGTTCCTCATCTGTTGACATATACTAACTGGCTCTCTCACTTTGTTACAGGAGCTACTTTGAGCTGATGCTGTTTTTCAGCAAAGAAGAATTTGGGGAAAAGCCTTTGAAAGAGATCCTTGATTGCTTTCAGGTAACAAAAGCTGACTCACTACACCAGTCCCCCACAGTATAAATATTCTATGTGCTTTCTTTGTCTGTCTTTTAAAAATCAAGTTTGATTTAATAATCAATCATGAAACTGTATTTGCTAAACAAATTTCTGCAGTCGGGGGTCACGTTTGAAGTCTGAATGCCTGTTTCTGACACTCTTTGTAGGAATGTCATTCTCACCTCCTGAGGCACAGAAACATCTACCTTCAACATTTGAAGCAAATCATCAAAACAGGAGGCCCATGGGAAAATCCAGTGCTGCAAGGAATCCTGAAGGAAGCAGACTTACCATCAACAGAAGGTAGGAGAATAATAATGTTTACATAGTCAGTTTTACATTCTCACAAAGAGCAATGAATCATCAAGTAGGCCTCCTTAGTTATGTAAAGTGACAATTACTAAATTACTAGAGACTGTAGCTGATTGGGGAGCAGTGATGTTATATAACATACTCCATTTCATGCATTTTAGATTCGGAATTCTTCTTAAAATGCAGCCCATGTTTTGTATCGATTAGCACCTGTGATTTCCTCTCTTGCAGTTGAACAGTTCTTGAGCTCAGAGTTGCCAGTGTTCTTAGAGCTGCGGATTCGCTACCTGCAGGCCTGCGAACGTGTGCGGGAGGCAATGACACTTTCTAAAAGCTGCTTAGAAAATCGAGAAGCTGGAAACCATCTGTTCTTCCATCAGGCCTACCTTACCTGTCTCTACAAGGCCTCACTGCATGAACACCTTCTGAAGGAGGTAATAGACGAGGAGTGGAGTTGTGACATTTTCTGTGGCTGTGTATGAATGTACCTGCTCCTTTAGGTGGCTGTCATGAACTTAAGATCAGTTTTTTTAGGGGCAATGGAAACCTAAAGGAAACAAGGGACTCGTGTACATAGATGTATGCCTTTATCAGTGGACATTCTTAAGCATTCAGTCTGTAACAACATACACGTGGATGTGACTTGGGGAGTGCACAAAATCATGTGTAATCCACTGCATTAATAAATACACATACAGCAGGACACAAAGTAATATATGTTTATTTATTTACATATTTAATAACATTTGCCTGCTTTTGTTTCCCAGGTAGTTGCTTTCCATAGAAATATCCCACTGCTGTGTTGTGCTTTGAGTGAGTTCAGGCAATATCAGCAGAGGACACTGAAGCCAAATAATATAAACAATAATAATAATTATTATTATCATTACAATAACAACCTCCGTTTATATTTTTTTTACATGACAGTAACAGTGATTAAGCATTGGAAAGGGTTCCCTCACTGAACACTGTGCTTTGTAAATAATGGTATCAGATCTTGAGTCACTTGCACTGGTGCGACCAGAGAATTTGTAGTGTTGGCACACGATGGTCTTAACTCACATATATGAGTGAAATGCTCAGACTGGACATTTCTGCCAGTAAGAGGGAAGAAAGAAGTAGTTTAGTACAAGTCAGATGTATTCTAGGATGTTCTCTCTAATTTGTTGGGTAATATTATAGGGCTCCCACAATGTCTTAAAAAGTCTTCAGTCTTGAATTTACAAATCTGTATTTAATACCTTAAAAAGTCTGTAAAAGGTATTAAATTTGATGTGGTAGGTCTTAAGTTATGTTGCCATAAACTTGTTTACTATACTGTGTTTAAATGGGTCTGTTAAATGTCCAAGCTGCAAAGAAAATAATGTTCATCTACTCTGTTCCACCCATTCTAACCCAAAAACTTATATTGAAATTAGGAACCAATTATCACTAACTTTGCAGCCACCAGTGAGAAATGATTATAAAACATTCAGCTCAACGCACAATGAGCAGCCATTAGTGATGCATATGTCACCTGAGAAAGCTAACTTTGGGCATGTTTTTTGAAATGGGCATTAAACTCTGTTCCAAGTAGTCTTAAACAGGTCTTAAATTTAATTTGAAGAAACCTGTAGGAACCCTGTATTATGAATAATCAGAATTAAATGTTTTGTAAAGTTTTGATTTCAAATGACTTTAAAAAAAGGATTTATAGGAAAAGGGCATTCTGAAATACCTTACCTATAACTACCCTTTTTCTCGTTGGCAGATGGCAGAAATCGATGGCCGTGATGCTGTGGAGATCATCTGCAACACAGAGAGTGTTGAAAAAGATGAGCTTCTGTTGACATTGTGTAAAGCCTTCCTGACCCAGCAGCTCCACAATGGAGACATGTATTACATCTGGTAAGAAATACGTCCACCTGTAGGCTTACAAAGCATACTAATAGTGCAGTGCATGGTCCTCTTGTTTTTATAGATGGATATAGACTTCACTTTCTACGTTTTAGGAAGGTAGGGTTATGCAGCATGAATTCAGTCATTACCTTGCTTCACTTATTCTCTGTTTAACCACTTGGGAATCTTAATACTTGCTGCTGTATAAATATAAAACAGAGTAAGATGTGGCTGACTTCATAGTGAAGTTTTTTCACAACTCAAATATGGACTTAAAAATGTAAAAGGTTAAACTTGTATTTTGAATGTATAAAGAGCAAGTCTTGAGGAATATTTGTGGTTCTTTTCCGCAGGGACTTGGTGTTTATCTGGAGCAGGTTACATCTTCGGGCCCATCCTTCCAGACAAGGCTTCCTGGATGAGTGCCTGCAGCTTGCCTCCTCTGCAACAAATGTCAGAGCCATCTTCCCCTTCATCAAGCTGGTCACTACAGAGGTATGACAATATGACCAGCTTTTTTTTTTTTTTTTTTTAAATAATTCCTGCACTTAATCTAAACTTTGCATTAAAAGAAAGCCATGAATTACTGAAGTCAAGTATTATACCTGAAATTCTGAAAACAATTCAAATTATTTGCATAGAAATATTTATTTCACACTATTCACAGAGCAGTAATGCCTTTAATTATTTCACAACAAAACCACATCAAATGTAGTTGTGTCTTTGCATAACATGAAGTCTACTTTTGCTGATCATTTCATACAATATATATTCTAAACTCTGTCTTTTTCTGGACAGCTCGGGGGCGAGGGTGTCCAGGTGTGTGTGGAACTTTGTGCCAGAGCCCTACAGCTGTGTGACGTGCAAGCTGACAGTGTAACCCGGTCATTGGTCTGCAAGACCATTGCTTTCCTTCTCCCCCACGACCTGGAGGTCTGTCGAGCGTGTGCCCTGCTTGTCTTCTGCCAGGAGCGAAGCCTGGAGGCATACAGAACCGTCTCTCTGCTTTACATGCATCCTGACCAGGAGCAGCATCCTCACAGTAACCCCGTTCGCACTAATGTCCGCTTCCACATCCTACAGGTTAGCAGTGGGGTCAATAGGGGAACTTCTATTGCATCATGGATATCGCACAATTTACACATTAGCATTCTGATACATGTCTGCTATGTTTCAATACTTTGTTTTCCAGAAACTTAAGGAACGCTTGTGTTTTGACCCTGAGTTTTGGAATCTGCTGACTATAAGGACCCATTGCTTGGAATTGATGAGTGACAAGGTCATGAAAGCTGCTGCTCTCAGTGAGATGGAGGAGGAAGCAGAGAAGGAATACAGTGAAGACCTGTCAACTAATAACTGTGTAAATGATCCAAGTGCTCATGCTTTGAACCCATGCCAATGCAGTGACACACTACAAACACTAGAGGAGCAGAGCATAGATGGACAGACGACCAAGCCTCTTGCCCCATCAAATAACGTACTGAAAAGGAGACAATGGAGGAGAAAGCAACGGAGAAGAAGGGAGACTGTGTCTGACGAAGAGGTTGATTTCGGCGATGATCCAGAAATTAAGTACAATTTCAAATCCCCCTCTTTGATTAGTAATCCTGTGTATTCACTAAGACGCAATCACAGTAACATGGAAAACTCTGCCCCTGGAAAAATCCCCCTAAGTCGCAAGAGAGAATACTTGTCAAGATGTGTGAAGAGCCAGATTCTGAAAAGAAAGGGTCGGAAGAAGAGGTGGTTACAGGGTCTTCCTCGATTTGAACCAGTTCAGTCGGTGAAAGAGAAAAAGGTCAAAGTTAGAGGCAAAAAACAAGGACGGAAGCCTTTATCAAAACTTGAACTCTCTTATCCTGACAATGTTGTATACCTCGCAGAGGAGTCTGACGCTGAAGACAAAGAGAAAGCCATGCCTTATCTAGAGAAAGAACCTGAGCCACAGAGTGAACTGGAACTGACTGAGCCTGAGCAGACGGATGACGTGGAGAAGAAAAAACTCACTGACCTGGTCTGTGGTATCAGTCCTGATGAGAAAGCTCACATTGTTCCTGCTGTCGAGGGGAATCCTGAGCTTGATGGTTCACCTCTAGCGTTATTGGATTGTCCAGTAGAGCAGTTGCACAATTACTCTCTGAACTCCAGACCTCTGGACAGTGAGACTCCACAACTTCCTGATTCCTTAACACCAGATGAACTTAATGGAATCTCAGAAAAAGAGGCTCTCGAATTAGTGGAGGTCAGTTTCTTGTCTGTGATGACTGATGAGTTGTATCTAATTCTATTGGGTCATTTCATCTAAAATTAAAGCACTGTTTTTGTTTCTTCTTTTTTTTGTCATTTCTCCAGGATAAAGTGAAGAGAACGTGGCGAGAAAAAGTACTAAGAACACAACAATATGCACACCTGATGTACCACTGCAACTTCTGCCGCAAAGATTATAAAGGCTTGAATGTCATGAGGCACGCACTCTCACACCTGAAGAAGAAGAAACTGAGGTGCATCATCTGTGGAAAACGCTTCCGACAGCTGCCCTTTGCCAAAAAGCACGTCATGGAGCACATTGACGAAATGTACAAGCGGAAACCCAGTAAGAAGCCGTGCATTGAGAACACTCCAGCGGCTAATGGAAGGTTAAATGATGTGGAAAATCAAACTTCCGCTCCCAAAGAAAAAACGCCTCAACAGACCCCCAAACTCATCCCAAAAAGCAAACGGTTGAGTCTGCCGAGGGAAGACCGAATCATCAGAAACCTCCGGACTCTCATCAAAAAAACATCTGTGCTTCATAAAAAGTGCAAGAAGCCAGACTCCAATATATTCAAGCAGCTGGACTTTAAGGACGACCAGGTAGTCATTAAAGACGGCGTGGTGATTATAAAAGAGCCAACAGTAGTGCAGGACGGAGAAGGGGAGCAGGAGAATGCCGCAGGACAGAACGGTTTCGGTGTGGACGTCACATATCACCTGTGCCCCTCGGACTCCTGTGATCGGGTGTTCTTGAAGATGAGCACCACTTTGACTAAGCACGCCATTAGATGCCACATTAATGAGGACAAGGTGCTGGAGAAGACGTTTGTCTGGGCCAAACATAAGTGCAGCCTTTGCCTCAGGTAAGACGAACAGCACAACAGGTGGCATAGTAAAGTAAAATTCATGTTTAGGTTGAATATTAATGTGTTTTTGGTTTGTTTTGTATTTGCTTCTTTGGGCAAGTTGGTCTGAAATCCATATGCTTAAAGTTTTACTTTTCAGTGGTCATCAAATAGACTGAACATAATTATTATGTTTAGGGTTTTTTGGCAGCCCTCTTGACTGTCAATGTAAGTATAGTGATGATAACACTGGTCTAGAATTATTTTTTTCTTTAGAAGTGATCTGCTTCAGGGATTAAATTTGCTAATTATGTATTTTAATAAAATTAATTGGAAAACAAATGGCAAAAGTCCTGCTTTGCTGATGTTTTCAAGGTATATAATAAGGTGTTAGTACACATATTGGTTTACGTACATTTATACAATAGATTTATAAATCTTCCACTAACTAGAACCTGTAAAGTGAATGTATTTTTATGTGCAGACAGTGTTTTGAAGTCGATGTGGTAGCTCTGAGACAAATATTCCTTTTGAGTAAAACCCATTCTCTCTTTAGCCAACCAGCATGGATAACTTGATTTTTCTTCATCAGTGACTCACATGGTAAAATTTCACTACTTTTATTCTGGAAGTATTTTACTTGTAGACCAGTGTAATATATAATGGCACTTGTTATGGCATTTTACTGAAACTTTATGTGGCTTTGGCAAACAAACCAGTTTAATCCACTCTGCTCTCAATTTTCAAAACAGCCTGAACCATTGAAGTTTCTCCCACAAACTCTAAATCATCCAACTAATGTCCATTTTGCAGGGTAATTAAATCACACACATATTCATAAGCAAAGTGCAGCTGGCCAATTAATACTGTGAATGTGCAGCTCAGAGATGAGACCAAAGCGAGATAGCCCACTACTCGTTGCTTCACCATCAGCTCCACAAAGAAACATCCAATTATTATTATTTTTTTAATACCCGATGCATGCTTTTATTTTTTAGATGTACATACCACATGCTATGTGTGCTATCTTTCTCTTATTGTGTATTGTACTGATGTGTTGTCAACCATCTTCTTACTAGATGTCGTAGATTGGTTTTTTGGAGGTGACTCCTTTAGCATTTTTCCCACAAAAGCAAAAAACACCTACTGACACATCTAGTAACTTTTTGTGTAGGTTTAAGCTACTCTCCTTAAAGCCTGGCTATGTTGAACTTTCCTAAAAGAACAATATTTAACTCAAATGATAATATTTCCTATCAGTAATCGCTTCTGTCACATTGGAACTGTTTTCCCAAACTAAGGATCAGGATTCAAAATGGACCAATGACTGACCTGTTTTTATGGAGTCACTAATTTTTGAAGTAAAATAATAACAGTAATATGACATTGACTAATATTCCTGAATAAAATAGATTAAGTACTGTATAGAAGAGATGACAAACTTTACTGAGGATGTGTGAAATGCAGAAAAGAGCGTCTGAAGCTCAGACAGTTGGGAGTCTATGTGCTAGTGTGTGGTTTTCAATCAGCAACCAGACGGACATGTCATTACACTGTGGGTGGATGTACGGACCAGTCACTAATCTCCTTTTTTTTAGATTTTGGTACATTACTAATGAGTGAATTTAGTTTTTCTGCAAAATAGTGGAGTTTCAAATTTATACCTACTGTGCTACGATATGTGAAATGCATAACGCTGATGTCGGGCTAGTCCATTTTTGGCCTTTTTTTTATGTTTTTTGTCTTACAACGATTCTATTGGTCAGTCTTCACATTGGCCTGACAGTTTAAGATGGCTTGTGACTGCAATATATCTCCTTACTCTGTTCAGTCATTCAGAATATACATTGTTTTTCCAGTTTCCCATTTTGGACATAGGAGATGTTTGCCGGGCAGCAACAATATGTTATTATAAATCATAAACCTCTAAGATTTTATTGTATTTTGTCTTGGTTCCTGTGCTGTTAAAACATGTTTGCTGTTCTCTCTGATGCTGACTGTGTTTTCCTTTCACAGGCAGATACAGTTTTTCCAACATTACAAAGACCACATGAAGCTCCATATGACACACCCTCAGTACTTCTGCTACCATGTTGGCTGTAACCAGCGCTTCGCGACATTACAAGAATTAAGAGACCATGTGAAGACCCATGAGCCCTTCAGACCCCAGTGTCCCTTCACCGCCTGCGAAAAGCTCTTCTCAAGCCTCCAAAGCTTCTACGACCACGAGTGGAGACACTACGTTCCCACTCCGCAGAAAGAGGAATTAGAGTTGGGCCCAAACAGGCAGAAGAAGCAAAACGCAGAAGCTCCGTGGAAGCAGAGGGTGAAGGTTGAAGAGCTGTGGCTGCAGAGTAAGAAGGGTCCGAGGGACACCATCAACTGTGAAGACTATGAGGCCTCCTGTTACGACGATATCGACATAGTGATCAAAACTGAAGAGCCGAGCAAAACTGGAGGTCAGACAAGAACTGAAGATCAGGAGTGTGACGGGAACATTACAGACAGAAGTCAAGGATCTGCATCCAACTCTGATCCCAGTGCAGAGACAACACAGAGTCATGAAGTAGACATAACAAATATTAATGGCTACGAGGATGGAATCAGAAACCAAGTGTCCCATTCGAGTATAAAACCGGACCCTGATCAAAGTGCAGCTCCGGTAGGTAAGAAGCTCAAGAAAAAATTGCCCATGGAGAGGGACCCGTTGAATGTCAAAGACATGGACGACTCGTCTACTTTAGCCGAGGGATTCCAGAAGAAGCTGGAAGAGCCGCTCATCGCCGAGCACAAAACCTTCAGACCTGAGGACCCGTCGTACGCCACCTTCGTCAAAGCCCCCTTCATCCGACCACCACCCTCCACCTACCTGGACGAGTCTGTGCTTTCAATGCGTAAGAGGAGGACCACCGAAGAGCCGGCTCCGAAGAAAAACATTTACTGGGTCCATAAGAAAAAGAAGGACCCTGTTCCGGAGACGGAGCAGAAGGTGGCTGAAGTGGAGCCGGAGCAGAAGATCAGGCACCGCTGTGAAAAATGCCTGTCGTCTTTTAGCACCGTAGAAGAATTAAAGAAACACCAAGCCCTTAACACCTGCTCTGCTCTGTTTGGCTTCGACTCAGATGATGACAGTAAGTACGCTGAGTTTCCGACCTTATTACACAAATGTATCTGACTTATCGAAACCAATAATATGTTTTTATTGAATTTCAGATTAGTTTGATTGAAGAGGAGCTGAAGCGGCTTCGGACTCACCATCAAGATAAAGGAACACTGGACGTCTTTGTGGATTCTTATACAGCGCTTCTTTACTCATAAGTATCAGATTGTAGTTGAAGCAGAAAGGCAAGGAAAACTGAGCTTTTTCTTTCTTTTAAAGCAATAATTTTTTTTACAACTTTTCACATGTCGCATAGCTTTGCTCTGAAAATATAAGTTTGCTAGTGAATAAATAAAACACAAATCCATACATACAGTGTTAACTTGCGTTCAGACAGCAGGTCTTAATGCAAAATTCAGATGTTTTTGGTGAAATCCGATTTTTTTTTTTTTTGTATGCTGGTTCATATTACACGTTAGAGGCAATTTCTGTCAGTTTTAGCAAGAACTGAATGCAACCCTGAAGTGACCCACATGCACAAAAGAGGTCCTGACGTAATATGTGACCACGCAGGCATGCACTGTGTTTTCGGAAGTAATACACATTCTTGTTTGTTCTCGTGTTTGAACCACCAACCTTCTGGATATTGGACGACCCACTCTACCACCTGAGCCATAACTGCCCCAAGCCACACGTAATACTCGGATGTTGTACTTGTTAGCTCGTTGATCGGGACTCTGGCAGCTGTACCCGGCTGAACTGACGAAATTTATTGCTCTTTTGAAAAATACACAAAATGTATAAATGACATAAATACTCGTACAAATGTATTGAAGTCAAATTGAGTGACATTGTGGTGATTTGAGGTAAATAGGTTATGGAGCCGATGGCAGAAATACAGCAGAGACAGAGGAAAGTTCACAAATACGCAGCCGTTCCAGTTACAGATAGACTTGCGTTGTTAGGAAGTCCGTTCTCTGAGACTGTCCCGACGGAGTTCACCAGACCGTACTCTGCATTCTCGATATTAAGAAATGCATATTTTTTCCACCGCTCCTCCTTCTGGGATGCAGAATTATAACCTTTTTCGCTTTTCAGTGACATATTTTCAGATAAATACGACCTGGCCGTTCAGACTGAAATCACGTTGCAAAATATCACGTACGTATCAGATTAAGGACCACATATAAAAGTGGTCTGGGTCAGATTTCAAACAAGTGGATTTATACAGTTCAAACTGCCTTCAACAGATCGGATACGGCTCATATATGGGCAAAAAAATCGGATTTGTGCCACATTTTCCTGCAGTCTGAACGTTGCGTTAAAAAAATCCTAAGAGTGATACATGAGGCAGTTACGATTTTCTCCTGTTACATGACACCCTGGGGCCAGATTTACTTTAGATTACCAGAATACTTTTAATTTACTAAAAAGATGGAGCGTAAAATTAGTGCTGGGAAGGTGTGGACAGTTTTGTGCCTAATTAGGTAAATATTTGTGTGAGTTTCAAAAGCACAATGTTTTGTGAAGAAGTCGCACAATGCAGGCTTACAATCGTCAATTTCCTGCCCATTGCGTCATTATGTAACAGATGAAAAGCTGGTCTTTACACATTCCCACCTGATATGAACATGATGGCACCAGTGAAAACAGGTGGTAGAAGAACCAGAATGTTCTTGTTTTAATTTATTTAGAATGACAGAGCCTCATCAGAGCAGATCGACCGTAAAACTCCACAGTTCCACCTGCGCTGTTCCTGCTCCTTCGATTATTATTATTGTTAGTGAACCAACACCATTTTACCAAATCACCAGGAGGCTCCACCCAAACAGGATTTGCCAGAAATTCATGAAGCTTCACACCAAAAAAACAATTAAACAATACATCTTCAGCTCAGTGATGTTTGGATTTCCAAATGCACTTAATTTTTATTGTTTTACTGCTTTTCAAAACAATAACCCACTCATTAAAATGAATAAATGCATCTGTGGCTCAGATTTGACCAGTGTTCTGAGTTACACAGGTGGCTACCAATCTGACTTTGTGCCATCATATTTGACTTCCTCTTAATTTCCTCAAAATGGTGATTTACACAGGCCTTTATTAGACAGTGGGATTTTATAGCACTTTATCCACTGTATCCATCCTCTTGTGTTTGTCACATTAACAAATTGAAGCTGCGTCGTCGTACCTGTACATGATGACAGGCATCATGAGCATCTATGTGCCATCTGTCGTTGCACTGGCTCAGTATTGAAATGAACTGGCTGCGTCTGTTCATCATTTATTGAAAAATGTACAGTAAAAGTTTATAGTAAAGTGGCAGCTCCTTCAGGCGTCTTCAGTAATTTGCACTGCTTTAGTAAATCTGGCCCTAAACCACTGAGGGTGACACTAGTCCAGCTTTCAGTCTTCGGGGCTCGAATTAATACACTAAACTTTTACGTAAAACTCCAGTCTGTCAGGGAGGAAAAACTGACAGAGCTTAACCCTGTAAAGCCTGAACCATCATTGACAAAA
>JAQQZY010000015.1:32164496-32180728 GCA_030068375.1 Ostorhinchus rueppellii
AAAGGTCCCAAGGATCGCCCGGGAATCGAACCCGGGTCCTTCTTGCTGTGAGGCACGTGTGCTAACCACTGCACCACTGTGTCGCCCCCGTACATGAAATGTGCTATACAAATAAACTTACTCATTCAGATAAATTTTTCAGAAAACATCATGACAGTTAAATCCAAGCTAAAATACTATTAAAGTGCTGACCTACTTCATACCACTGGGAAGGCCATAATAACATAAATGAAAATTAATTAAATCCACTCAAACCAAAAGCACTTAAATCATTTTGGGCACCACCTAAGTTAATCAACGTAAAGTCCATGTGGAGATCAGTTTTAAAAAAACATATTTTTTTCTTTTTCACAAACTTCAGAAAATGCTGGAATCCAGACACCACCTACATCTGAAAACTTAGACAAAACACTGACTTGTAAGTTCATTCATGCTGTACTGTCTTATTATACATGCATATTTCTAATGGTGCATAAAAGACAACACAACCAAAATGCTGTAGAACATGGCCGAGGTAAACACAGAAGTCTGTCTCACCATTTTCTGCAGGTCGTCATTTCCCCCAACATGAACGCTATTAAAGAAGATCTGTGGGACAGTACTGCGTCCTGTCAGCTCCTTTACTCTAGCTCTTAACTCTGGATGCCTTCCCACATCCACATCACATACTGGTACACCCAAACGCCCCAGGGTGGCCTTGGCCTGTACACAGTGAGGGCAGCCCTGGATGGAATACACCGTCACCCGGCCCACACCACTGCTCTCAGACTCCTCCATCTATGGATTCACAAAGAGGGCAAAAATCTTAAAGCCTCAGTTTTCAAGAGAGAGACTGCCTGAATTGTACATCATTGCATAGACTATTACAAATATAATGCATAATGGATAGAGTTTTGCGTTGAACTATAGCTCTTTACTGGTCATATGCAAATGTATTAGAGTAGAACACAGCACATAGACAAATGCTTGATGGTGTAATATAATCTATATGCACCAAACTTTTACAAAAGTCATGGCAATAATATGTTATCAGTTAACAATGATAAATATCACAATAAAAATTAAATGATTACTTCTTTACAATTTAGAGGATGATACTTGGTAATGAGTGACAGTTGAGGAAATCAGACAGTTATCAGCAGCATTATATCCATTGTCATTATCATTAGAATATGTAAATATTGAATTTGGAAAAAAAAAATGCACAAGTGAATTAACAACAATGAATATATTTACATACAGAATATATTGTTATGACTATCCAAGCTACTGATTTACAATACAAATAACCACAAAATAATACATGACAATGACATGAAATTATTCCTATTATTGTTGTTTTATTGCCCAGCTCTAAACTAAACCAGGAAATGGAAATACCTCAGCTTATCTGTCACTTAGTAAAGTTATGAGGAAATCCTAGTGTTTTGACAAAGCTGTGCCACATCCTGATTGTGTGTGAAGTTAACCAATAACCAGTTCTTCAATTATAATGACACAATTTTAGAAAACAGCTAGAATGAGGTTATATTTACTGACTTATCACTTCTTAGCCACTGTTTGTAAACACTCTAAAGTCCAAGGTTTTGTCCTAGTAGTTTTCCATTTGCTCTACTTCTATGAGCCCTTGCAAGTTTATTATATTTTAATAACAATATCGAGTATCAGCTGATGAATAAAGAGGACCCCAATCCTTTGTTATAAAATTAAAAACCGATGAAAGGTTATATTAAATGCCACAGAAGGCAATCATTCTCTTATAAAATAAATGCATATACTTTTCTGAAGGAGAAACGTTACAAAGTATTTCTATGTTTTAATGGAGTGCTAGTTTATTTAAATTAGGTTAACTATTTAAGTACAGTGAAAGACAAAAATAACATGATGATTAGATACTTGGACAGACCTCTGAGCGGCATATAAATAAAAAATAACATACTATTGAAGCTTATGTTGCATGCAGTGTATTCACTAATCTCTTCTTCAATATAAGATCAGTATTTTCATTTAGCTAAAAACGACGTTATAGCGTTACGTTACCTTCAAGCGTTTGACTCCCTCGCTTTATCGAGAAATGCTTGAGTTGTCCTTGTATTTAAAACATATTAATTAGTGACTATGTTACAAATTGACGCCAGCTAAACGCTCGCTTGCCTTGCAGGGTAAATAATCTGACCGTACATCGTCAATGCGGCGCAGGCTAACATGACCGCTCTCGGAGTTAGCTACCGTATCCGTATCTTGTCACTTGATGCCTTTAGTGTTCCTCGTAAACTTCAACTTTAACTGCTGTCGAAGAAAACTTACGATACTTATTACAAAAAAATGACACGAGTATATGTTTTAATTCCAGTTAATGCCTTTATAAATTCTAATTGTATTTTTATAAAGTTGTAATTGACTTTTTTTTTTACCTTCATGGCGGATAAATACGCTTAATATTTCAAAGAATACATTTTATCATGGTGTTTGGTAATCATTGCTTTGTTTACCCTTCTCTATCGCTCCTTTCTACATTACTCTACTTACTGGCCTTTAAATATAAAAAATACATGCATAAGAGCAAAAGCAATTATCACATCAGGGAGTAAAATCTTTTGGATGTAGGTATCTTCGTGGTATTTGAAGGCAGCACAAGCCACCGAAGCACCGTACTGATGATCCCTAGCGGAACTGTTTCTCCGGTTACCATTGTTCCTAGACGGAGTGTATTCAGGAGGGACGCTACATGGCCGCGGGGGAGCTTGTATTTATGTTTTGTATCGAAAATGTCAGGGCTTTCAGCGACCGAGAGAGCTGGATGTTCAAAGATACTGAACTCAATGACAAACGAGGATGTAATGTCTCTGAGTGACACGGTCACGAATAAGTTGATTGCAGTAGAAAATATAACAGGTATGTTTTCTGCATTTACCGGATAGCTGAGTAAAGCTAAGTTAGCTTGGATACTTTCACTAAGTTAGCTACATTCAATTTTTTTACATTTACTATGTTCTAAATACAATGGCGAATTTCTCTATATAACAAGTGTTATTAAACCCTCTTTATCTTGTCACATTTATAATAAAACTGTTAAAATATGTGTCATCAGTGAATCAGACAGTTTACTTGATTAAAGGAGTGTCTTCCTTCACAAGAAAATAATGACACGCTCTTTTGGGAACAGCTCAACGGGACTGGTCTCAGTTTCGTCCGTAATTTACATGTTCAGGAAAAGATATCGTCTTGTTGTTGTGTCATTACAGATGCTGTGGAAGCGATTCTGACTTTCACTAAAAATGCAGAAGAGTTTCTCAGGAGGAAGAAGGTTCAACGTGACATTATATTTAAATACCTGGCTAAAGAGGGGGTGGCTATGCCCCCTAACAGCGACAAACACCAGCTTATTAAAAGGACGCTGGAACTTTGGTTATCTGTGAAGGTAAGTCAGATCACCCAGCTCCCTCATGGGATGTTTAATATATTGAGAGAATAAACTGTGACTGCTGCATGTTAAATAGAAATGAGTAAAGTGAACCAAAAAAAGGTAGGGTCCTCCAGATCAAAGTGTCAAACTATAGTAACAAAATGACTTAAATGATTTAATGCCAATGCACAGAAATCTGTAGAAATGATGGAAAGGGTTTCAAAGCATTTACTGTGTAGTTTTGTCAGGTGGATAGAGTATCACCCAAAAGAGCATGTATGACTGAGTTTTTAAGATTTGCTTAATCACAGTAACTTCTGTTTTCTTTAAGGTGACTGCCGATAAACAAATTAAAGAAGAGAATGGACCAACACAGTCTACAGACTTGAAATCTGATGCAGGCTTTGATCCTCAAGTCCTCGGCCAGCAGTTCTGCCAGTGGTTTTTCCAAATTTTAAATAGTCAGAACCCTTCACTGGGCCAACAGCCTCAGGACTGGGGACCGCAGCACTTCTGGCCTGATGTGAAGCTACGCCTACTCTCCAGGTATAAATACCATGAAAAACTAAGTAAAAACAACAATAAACTATACTTCCTCTCGGTTTACATTTGGTTGGGCCATATAACAGTAGGACAGTAGAAATTTATCTAAACCGAACATGATTTGGTCCAGTCAAACAAATTAGTATCTTAAAACTTGTAACATAGGAAAATGTTGGTCTGGTTTGAAATGAAGTCAAATTTGCATGACTACCAAACATTTTCACATTATTCTTATTTGGATGTTGATCACAGAGTTGTTTTTGTCATTCTGAGAGTACATGCATATAAAAGAAAAAAAAAATCAGATGTGATTACACACTGTATAGTAATGTGAATCATTTTATCATTGAATTAATGAACATTTACTATTACAGAACAATTTGTACAACTGTTTGTACTGTCTATCATTCGATCTCTAAATCTTATGTTGCACTGTGGCAAAGAATCAGTCAAAAAAAAAAATCTGATGTCAGAATTGTATTTCTTGTTCTCAGAACTGGCAGCGAACAGATGGATGAGTTTCTTGGTTCCGACCTGGTTAGTCTTCGTCTTTTATCCTTGACTAGAGAGGAGCGCCTCCTGCTCAGCCCCAACCTGGAGCCCCATGGTCTCAGGACCCTGTGCTCCCCCCATGGCCTAGTGCTGGTGGCTGTTGCTGGGACCATTCACAGAGATTCAGCGTGTATGGGAATATTTGAGCAAATATTTGGCCTTATTCGTTCCCCGCTAGACAAAAACAACTGGAAAATAAAGTTTATCAACTTGAAGATCAGAGGACAGGATGCTCTGAGTGGAACAGAGGTGGCAGCACCGGCCTTATCCTACAACTCAAGTGAATTACAGCTTCTCTGCAGCTGATGCGGATTTTTTTTGTCTTCATTGCAACGGTTCTATTGGGCCTACTCATTGAACTGGACTCTTTCCTTTTGATCCTGCCTTAAGCACAATCCTTCTATGAGCTTTCTATGAGACTTTTGCCAAGTTGAATGTGTACCAGAGATGTCTGGATTTACAGATGGTGTACTGTTACACATAAACATTAGTGCACAGTTCAACATTTGTTTTTGTTTGGCTGTTAATTATGTTGTTGTTTTCATTTTTCAGCCTGAACTGACCCGCACAATAACATTAACAAAGACATTATGTTTTGCGCACTGTTACAGCAATGTAAACATGGAGGCTGCTTAAGTCAGTATTGAGAGTTTCATTTTTCTGTACATGTGCAATGGAAGGAAATAACTTTTTTGATCATAATGAGAACCTGGATGAGAAGAAAGAGCCAAACTCTATGGATTTTTGCAAAGCTGATATCCTGTACAGAGAAGTGCTGGGATCATGACATGAATATTTTTACTGAAACTATAACACTCCAAAACATCAGCAACTACAACTTTTAACTAAATGACTAGAGCTGACAAATCTCCATTTATATTTTTGCAAATGTTGCATAAGTTCCAATATCAATGAGGTGATGTTGCAAAACACCCTCACACCTGTATCTCATTTGGAGTTGAAAACATCAGATTCCATGAGATATTTGCTGTGCACAGTTACAGAAAAATGATCTGATTTAGGCCACTTTTTCCACCAGTCTGAATGTAACCTACATCAAGCGGGTACATATTTAATGTAGAATTAAAAACAGGATGGATGTTTAAACCTTTTGTTGTGAGAGCATTCAGCTTTAAATATATGGTGTCGCTGAACACAAAGCATGTTATGCTTTGGTGACCGGTGCCTTATACAGTGCAAAGCATAATTATGTTGTAAATTTGTAACATATGAAGATTCTATTATTAGATGTGTACATTTTCTGCTGTAATGACTTAAACATAACTACTTGCATACAGGGGACATATTATGTGTTCACAAGATGATGGAAAGTCAATAAATGCTTCATAATCTGAGACTGTTTTGATTGAATTTAGGCTAAGCAGCGGCATATCATAATGTATGTGTATGTTGAATCAAGAAGGGTACAGACTATACTGAAAACAGCGACTGAAAGGTGCAAAGTATATTTTTTAATCATGTATTTGATGATTTTAATGAGAATTACTGCAGTGGTTTTTTTTTTTGGGGGGGGGGTCCTGGGCTTCAAGACGAGGTACAAAAATGTTAGGGAAATGAATCTTTTTTTTATTTATTTATTTTTTTTTATATGGATCAGTTCCAGAAATATGGGTTAATCTTCATCTTACAGTCCCATGAAGTTTCCTTATCTAATTGACAAACAGATGCGAGTAATGACATTACCTACTTGGAGGTAAGACAAGATAAGTAAAGGTTTGTATTTATCCCACCATGGGGAACAGCAGCAACATACAACAAGCAAATGCAGAGGAAAAGACAGGAAGGAAAAAGGGACAAATCCGTGAAAACGACATGTAAGAGAAAAGAAAATTTGGTATAGAAATTTAAAAATAAAATATAACCTTATTTCCATAGTAACATGCACATGCTCATGGTGTGATATGGAGGGGTGGGGCGTTTTACTGTGAACTGTTGTAGAGACTAATGCAGTGGTTCCCACCCTTTTTTTGACTCATGACCCCATTTTAACATCACACATTTCTGGCGACCCCAGACATTCAACACTGAGACAGTTGTTTGGTGTTTTTTGCTAAAAATATTTTTTTTTTAGATCATGTAATAGTTAGCTATAGCATGTTGCAAATAAATGTTAATTTTAGACTCATTTATTCTATATAATGTATATTATTATGGACAGAGGCAGAAAAGTCAGGTTCAGATTACTGCACAAAGACAGAATTAGATTTTCCTTGGTCAGGATCTGTACAGTCAGTCCAGCTTGGATTTACAATTAATACTGAACAAACAATAACTGAAGTATGAATTGTGAAAGAGCTGCAGCATCTGAAACTGACCACAGTGAACATGTGACAGATAAACAGAACCACAGAGCTTCAGATTCAGAGTTTGTCATGTCCTTTATGTACTGGGATTGTCTCTCAACCCACCATATCTTTTTTATTAGTAAGTTGGGTTTTGTTTTTTGTTTTTTTTCATTACTATAATTTCCAGGTGACCCCATGTGGATTCCCAACCCCAAGGTTTAAAAACACTGGTCTAATGGCTGTAGGGAGGAATGACCTGCAGTCCCAGAGTCTAGAGCTGAAGGAGCTACTGAGAGGACCAAGGTTTACTTTGAACTTATTGCATTCCAGTGACATTAAGACTGCGTTTGTCATTGAAAACACCTGCTTGAGACAAAAAGCAGATCCTTATATACCCTCAAATTGATCCACACAAGTACACAAAACACTCTTAAAGTTATTCATCGGTTACTGTGTGATTCTGCTGCAAAGTCACAAGTTCTGGTCTGGATTTAGATGCTCAAAATCTCAAATGTATTGTGACACATGGCAGTGTTTATATTTATTTACTCCAACACCAGTGGAGGGTAAAAATGTGTGCTGGGACAAAATATTCTCATTCACCAAATTACAAAAGATAGATCCAGGTTTATTGACTTAGATGTCGACAAATTTTATTAATCCACAAGGGAAATTACTCCATCACAATAACTCAGTTGCAGGCAAAAACACTTGGGAAAAAAACACTAGTAAAAAAAGGAAAGTCAGTGTGAAGAGATAAAAGTTATAAATAATATAAATAGAATACAGTAGTAAAGCATTATGACTTTTAATCGGTTCAATTAAACACTCAAACATAGGAGTAGATTAGCTGTAGTTATTTCTAAACAACATTCAGTGAACATTTCCATCCGCTTTTGGCAGATTTTATATTAGTGTCATACGGATTAACACAACAGCCTGGAATGACTGCACTGTCAGACGTATGATGAAAGTTCACACACGAGCTGTGAAAATACAGACGTGAACACTGGATTTTTTTCTCTTTTACAGACCGTATTGGTTTAGTCATAATCAGACACACCAGTATAGCTTCATTCTGACAAATTGAAGATCAGAAAAAGTCTCAAATACCAGAAAAATGAGTAAGTTTCCATCAGTTTCACAGCTTTTCAGCAAAATCATTTAAATAATACGCTCCCCAGTATACAGTGATTTATTGAAGAGCGCCACACTTCCATCTGTTTCACACTAACCAATTTTTATTCATTAATGAAACCTGATTGTTACTTGATTCTATTCTGTCATCCAAGTCGGGGCATTAAGCGTCTGGTGGGGCACCAAAAATGCTGGTATGACTCTGTGGCTTGAGTGGGAAATGTTACATGTGGGAAATTATTCTTGGCAACTGTTTTCAAAGACTCCTGGAATAGTTAATATCTCTGACTATGGGTCGGAGCTGCACGGCCCTTTGTGCTTTACTGGGCCATAGTTGTGGTGAAGGGAAACCACTGCAGCCATTGATCTCAGCCTGCTCACCTCTCAGAAAGAATAATAACAAGCTGCTTGCCTTCTGTCTTTATGGCACTTGGCTTCTTTGCGTTTTAATAAGCGGTTTGGCCACGGGCGCAGCTCTGACGCACACGTTCAAAAATACTGCCGCACTGGCGTCTGGTGAGGGTTTTGACTCTTGACTTGAGAGTTTTTTCCCTCCTCTCGTTTCTGCTCTAATAGGGTAGTGTGTTTTTCATAAAAAAAAAAAAAAAAAAAAAACATGCTAAAAGTAAGATCCACTGGTGTTTGGAATTGCTTATGGGTGGTGAACCATGGAAACCACTGCTTTAATTACCAGTCTTTATAGTCCACTTTACTCCACCAAAAGAAACAGCAGCCACGCTTATCAAACATAATTTCATTAAGTGACCATCAATAACGGCTTTAATGATCCATTAATTACCAGAGCAAGGATTTTTAAAATTTTATTCAAGGAATCAGTGCATGGATAAAATACATTTCCCCATAAAGTTGGAATATTTTTGTTTTCAGATACATTTCTCTTTTTATTCCTGTTGATACATTTTAGTAATCACCTTTGACCTGGTGGAATGATTACATACCGAGTCCCAGTCACACTTGTTTTTTGTCTTAAGCTTTTATTGGTGTTTCAATAAACAAACAAACAAAAAAACAAAAAAAAAAGAGGCTGATGCTTTGATTTACATATCAATAGAGTTACCTTCACAAGGCGTATAGATTTAAAGAAAAGAAAAGAAAATTACAGCGGGAGATGGATTTGTGCAGCTCCATGTGGTTTGTTTATTTCGTTTCGAACAAAAGGAAAGAACCAAAACATCTCACGAATACAAAGAGCTAATGGCAAAGCAGATACACAAAGCACTATACAAATCCAAGGAAAAAACTAAATTAATTAATTAAAAGGAATTTTTTTTTTTTTTTCAAAACAAACAAAAAAAAACCACTTGTCAAGTCAAGTCATCAATAAAACAAATTCAACAAGTACCGTTTGAAAAGGAGTGGGAAGAAGAAAACGTATTAAATCCCACCCCCTCTCCCGTTTATACAGCTTAGGACAACTTAAGTGAGGGTGCAGAGGATAAAATCAACAAAATCAAGGCCACTGGGACCATCTATCCAACATGCACCAAAGGAACCGCAGAGCATTCCTGTTGCTTCACTTTGTCTCAAGCCTCTGGGGAATGTAGGGAATTTATGAATAATGTCCATTATCATTATGTGGAGTCCTAGTCACACTCTATCTGTCAAGAATAAATCACATTGTCATAATCATTTCATAAGAAGAGGTAAAAAAATATTTTATTCTAACTTTATTGCCAACATTGTAGGTTTGAAAACAGTTAATTTTCTTCTTTAATCATATAAAACAGACGCAAAACTGACTATGATCAGCCAGAATAAACCATTTGCATCTCAACTCTTCTTTTAACATTCATTCTATCGATATATGCTGCATTATTAATTGTCTTCTAGATTAAAACAATTCCAAAGGGGGTTTGTAAGAGACCAGAAGAGGGCAGACATGCTACACCGTAAAGAAGCAACACTTTGATCCTCAGCCAAGAGAAGACTTAGGGAAAAAAATCCTTTTAACACTATTAAGTGAGGAAAGTCATCAGTTTCTGAGAGCAATCTGACTGAGTTTATGTTACCAGTCAATTTCTGCTGGCCACAGCCATGAAGAAAACTGTAAATTTTTCTGCTATGAATTGTCCTCCATTAAAGTAATGGGGTTCTAAAAGAGAGATACGTTAAACTATTGCCTTTCATAGGCTCAAGAGCGCGCTATTGAAGTGTCAGTAATTTATTAGTTCCCGTGAAGGTGTCACAGACAGCTTTAACACAATTCTCCCTGCAGTCGGCACTCTCCAGACGATATAGAACAGGATTTATGAATGAGAAGGGAATCAATCAATAAGCGATGATATTTCTCCTGGTGACAAAACACGTTAGAGGAGAATTCAATCAATGTTTGACTGAGTTGTTTTGTCGTTTTGTTGGACTTGCCCTCCAACCCAGCAGTGTTTCATAAACCAGTACACTAAAACAGCTCAGAAACAACCACACAACTGGAAGGGAATGAGGTCAACATCATTTGGAATCCAATATAAAACTCTCCAAACTTTTTCTTGGGAGGGTTGTGTGTTTTTTTTGTTTTGTTTTTTTAACTTAATGTTTGTGTTATAGAGTTGACAGGCTGCTGTGGCTCAATGCAAGGTTATTTATGATGCCCTGAACTGTTCTGCTGCTGTAGTAAGTCGATTATGCTTTTGGTTTTAAAGCCTTTGTTGACACGGTAATAAAGCTTTGAATGACTCTGTATCTATCTGATGAGTACATTTATCACAATATCATCTATTCTTATGTCTTGGAAATGTCTATTCAAAACGCAGGGAAGTTCAAGTCATAGCATGAAGGTCTTAAGGTTCTTACACATGGAAAATACAGGTCTAACAAGACAGCGTTAGCATTCAGTCATGTCAAATCACAGACCCATGGGTTTTTTGGGGTTTTTTTTTTTTTGCTTTATATGACCTTTAACCCTGATGGTTTACATTCTGTGAGTCACAGAATGCAGCTTTAGCATCTCATCATCATTACATTCCCTCATGTTTGAGCTGACATCATTGTTCTGATTCAACACAAATTGCTTTGGACCAACAAGGCGGCTGTCACAGTTCATGCATGTTCTCTTGGCCTGGCGGTGTTTCCTTACACATGCATCATTATCTCACGTAAACAGAGGAAATGCGAGACTGCCAGGGGAATGAACGCTATTCAAGGCAACGAGCGAGAACTGAGTGAAAAGATCCTGGGCGGTGACACCGTCGTTTAACGTCAATTAAAGAAAACAACAAGCAGATCCTTTTCTGAAGGCAGCTGGATCCAGTGTGTTTATTTATACTAAAGCAAATGTATGTACTTGAAGAATACATGCAGTCAAGGATGTTTCAATCAGAAAACCATGGAGGGAGCACAGGGGTTACGAAAATATCCCTCACATTGAGATGTACTTGAGTTGAGCTTATGCACACAATGACCTCCCCCTTCTCTCGCTTTATCTCATTATGGTCCTCTGTCTCTCTCACACATAGTAGCTCCACTGTGCCGCTTTGCACTCGGTCTCTTTCGTATGCAGTGCATGGGCCCTGGTGAGGGCCTTCCCTTGGCCTCCTCTAGAACAAAATAGAGAAGATGGTGTTATCAGAATGTTGCCAGGAGGTTGTCAGCTTGTATTGCGCCTGGCTGACCGATTGGCCAGTTGGCGGATGCGTGTCGATGCCAGGCTCCCAGCGCCTTTCCTCCGTGGACATCTGCTGTGTGTGGAAAAGCTGTGGAGTTTGTCTGTGGCTGCATCTTAATCCTCCATCTCTTCAGCTCCAGCCATGCCTGGCCGTGCAAACCAGCAGCTCTGCTCGCCTTGCTTGTATTAATTGCCCTTGCCTGGCTCGCTGTTTGCTTCTGATTACACTCATTAATTTCAATTCCCCAGGAAGCCACCACCACCGTTGCTGCCTTTAGACGTGTGCACACACACTCATTCCACAGTACATGCATGAACAGGCATAAATGCTTAGTTGTATGGGGACAACCTTGCATTTTATGGACATTCTTGCATATAAGACATTTTTAAAATTGATTTCTTGTCCCAGTTTGTTGTCGTTTATGTTGCAAAGTAAGCTATATCGAGCAAGACAAAGATATCTTACTGAGTCTGGGTAGTAGTTGAAACTGATGATGATGTGTCTATACTTGTGAGTCAGTGTGAAATAAAAGCATTTAGTGTCAGCTATCGTTAATTGCATGTAGTAATATTCCTCTAATCATATGCATACCACTCAGACACCCTCTGCACCGCTCTATGTCATTAGTGGCCGGCCATTTGTCTTCAGCAGCTGTGAGCTGTGTCTCCTTTCCACCTCAGCTGGTCTCTCTCTGTAAGGCACTGGACAAAAAGAAAGCTAGTTTGACCCATTGGTCATAAGTCACTGTCCTCATCCCAGCAGGTGGACCACATCTGGTAAATCCCAGCATCTGTGCGTTCAGGGTGGCCTTGTAATTATAGCAGTGCAACAGACTTTGTTCAAAATTGCCTGGAAAAATCTATGTCAAACCATATTATTACCTTTGACTCAGTACATTTTCAAGCTCACACGCAAGCACTTTCCTCTAATCAAATCGACCATAATCAGTTAAAAACAGCAGCTTAGTGGCAAAGCTGATTAAATTATTTGAGATTTTAAAGCCTGTTCTTAATGAACAAACACGGAATCGACAGTATTTATTTATAGAAGTTCCAAATGTATTAGACAGTTTAAATATGTAAACTCCAAAATGGGTACTTGATCCAGAGTAACATGTCAGAACTGTAATCAGTGTGTGTTTTTGTACTGAATAAATGGATGTTCAAATGTTGTAGTTATCATCCACAGTAGAAACAATCCTCTGTATCCAATATCCTATCAGGTTTTTTTTTGGGTGTTTAAGTAAAGAGCAGTGCACCACATGTGGATACTCAGCAGCCACTGTCTGAGACTTTCTGAGGAGCAGTAAAACCCGCCATAATACCAAGCTGTGTGGCCTTTTGCCTTCTCTCACCCTCTCACCTCAGAGCCTCAGATTTTCTGCAAAGTGGGGCTTCTGGTCGGAGTCATCAGACAGCTGTACCTTAAAGGGCCTCATGAGGGCGGCACCCCGAAGGGTCACCGCCCTGGGCTGTGATTTGACAGCCAGGCACATATAAAAACCCCCGAAGCTTGACAACTTCCTAGCTGAGCCCACCTAACCCAATTAGTGAACCAGTCCTCAGTCAGAGAAAATGAAAACATTCCGGACTCACATTCCCATGATGGCCGTATTCGTTTATTAAATCCATTTCTCCTCGCGCTCCCCCCTTTTCCTAAAAATTTCTACAAGTGATTTTAATGGTTCACCAAGGAGTGACTCAACAACTCAGTGTCATGCCAGTGAATTGCAAATATACTCTACTCCAGGCTGTGCGGAATCCAGTCATGCCAGAGTGCCTCGTATTATTATGTTAACCCGCAGCTATCTTTTTAAAAGAACACTCAGATAATGAGAGCAGATTGCCTTTGCTCCACGGCTGCTAAAACTACATAACCCAGTGGGCAGTGCAGACTTTGGGGCTGTAAAAGCTCGAGGGCGAAGGGAGATTCTGGGCTCCAGCAGAAGGTCGTATTGATTGATAACGCACCCTGTGGATCGGGGCTGTGGGTTACTCACATTGTGTGTTTGTTGTGGGATACCAAACTGCTGCCTGAAGCCCCAGAACAACAGAGACAGGCAGAGAAAGACAGTGAAATCAATGGCTGTCTCACACAGGGCCCTTATAGGTTCTTCTAATCATCTAAAGTGGCTCCCTTGGCACATCTTCTTGCACCTACCTCAGATGAAAAAATAGCATGTTTTCCTGAAGACTAGAGATCAGCAAGGGCCGGCAAGAACCTTCTACACCAACGCAGCAATCGATGACTGAAGTAAGATTCATTTCTCTCAAAAATAAAGGCATTCTGGCAGATAAATCAGCTTGTGGATGTAAATACCACAAATTCTAGCCTGGGAACAATATGGGTGACAAGAGATGCATAGGAAAAAGGTTGCATATGCCTACAGAGACCAGGCCTCTAGTGTCTTCTATTTCCCTTGCGGACTTCTGACAGAGCCAGATAGGCCTCCTCACTGCTGACAGCCAAATGTCCTCATCCATCCTCATCCAAGGGGCCCACAGGCGTCATCAGCCCCGTCTAGATTTCCCCTGACAAAACCCCAAAGCTGAATTCTCTTGCCCCAAGCCCGGCAAAGCGATAGGGCTCAGTGTCCCCGTAGAGACTCTGTCAATATGTCATCATCGTCAGAGCTGCCAGTTGGCAGCACTGTAACCCACTGCAGATGTGTCAGCAAAACACTTTCCATTCTATTATTATTTCTTTCCACTGGATATCCATTGTAGGGTACAAACATCTTCTTTGTATTCGCAGAAAAGGTCATAACTCAAGCAGCCCATGATGTGCTTCCCACTGCTGTGATGGGGAGGTATTTGTGATGATGAACAGACACATGGGGGTTCATTTGTTTTGTTGAAGGGGGGAGACTCTCAGCCAGGTGGAGTCATATAAGCACTGATGGTCCAACCTTGCTCTGCTGACAACACAATTTTAGCCAGCTTGGAAAGCAAACCGACTGATTCATAGCTGTATACACCTTCAATACAAATGTAGTGTATGAATTATTTAGTTTTTCCTTTGTGTGCATGGTTTACAAAGGGAAATGTACAAAAATGGTACCTGAAGAAGCAACCTTTAAGTAAGTCTTCTTTTCACACTTCACATTTGCATGAAATAAGCTTCCAGAAAAGTAAAAATCTATATTTTAAAATGAAAAGTTGTGTGTTTGTTGTGTTACAACAACACTGTGGCATTAAACTGTCAGTTTCGTCAAGGAGTCATTGTAATATCACAGCCATTTTGCAAGCACAATCGAAGTCGCTGGAACATTTTATTAATATTATATGCTATTCGGGACACAAAATGAAAATGTAACACGTAAAACCATTGAATGAAATATATTTGAGAGTGGAAAAAGTGTGTGTTTGGAAAACGTCTGTGGAGAAAAATCAAACTGCAACCACTGTCCTTGTGACTAGGACAACAAAAAAAAAAAGAAATTTACAAAACCATTACATTATAAAAGCCAAGAAATCACAGCAATCACAGCCAAATAAGCACAGTCAAGTATTTCAGGTTTATTCAGAGGCACTTATTCGTACATATTGTAGTCTGGGATGTAGAGAAAATTGCAAATGGAAAGGACATAACTTATAAACTGGAAAGATCAAGGGCAGAAAGATAATATATAAAGGCTAACGTCTCCCTAAAGAGTGTAGCAGCAGGTCCCTTCCTCGCAAATGAGAGGAAATTGCAACTTTGCAGCCAGTGACATGAATTAACTCTGCATGTCAAGGGGAAACACAGTACTAGTCTACACATGTTGCCTTGACCTTCCCCAAGTTGTAATGTAATGCACAGCTAATAGAGGACAGGATGACTCTGAGATTTCATTTCAGAAACAGCAGCGGTAATGGCTCAGATGATGATCATGACTGCATTGCGTCCAATTGGATTTAAAGCATTTTAAATATTTTGTTTACTTCCTATGAGAAAATAATGTTCCCCTCTTGCTACAGTACAAAACAACAATGTAGCAGTGTGCTTAAGGTTTAACTGTGCTGTATTATTTGTCGGTGCTATTTGCCACTCAAGTATTTTCAATAAAGTGTGAGGTATTATGTTTGTACAGAGTCCAGCCCAGTGGATTATGAGTTGAGCAAGGAAGTGAAAGTCAGGCGCCGCATGTGATGTGATGTGCGACCTTTGACCGGGGAATGTTTTTTGTAGCCGGGTCATCCATCTTCATTTTCTGCTGGTGGTTACTGTGCTGTAACGTACTAATTCAAACAGCTTGAGGTGTTTGGATAGCTCAATCCATCGGACTAAACACACCCAAAGTGTCTGAAATGACATCCATCAGTCAAACTATGTTTCAATAAGGATCAGGTAACTTCATGTTATCACTTACAGTAATTCAGTCTCGGAAAGTGCAAAGTCAGGCTTTTTAGGAATGATTGCAGGATTAAAAAAAACAAAAACACAGCCAAAGCGACACGGTGCTGCAGTGGTTAGCACTCGTGCCTCACAGCAAGAAGGTCCTGGATTCGATTCCCGGGCAGGACCTTGGGACCTTTCTGTGTGGATGTTCTACCCGTGTCTGCGTGGGTTTTCTCCGAGAACTCCGGTTTCCTCCCACTATCCAAATCTAATCTAAATTGCCCATAGGTGTGAATGTGAGAGTGATTGTTTGTTTCTATATGTCAGCCCTGTGATGAACTGGTG
>JAQQZY010000015.1:32205763-32221839 GCA_030068375.1 Ostorhinchus rueppellii
TGGAAGTGTACTTTACCGTAAAGCATGGAATAATTGCGCCTTTCGTAACTTGAAATTTCTTTCGTTACTAGAGTCAACATTTTACCATAAAGGATTTTCGTAACTCGGAAATTTCGTAGGTAGAGTCGTTCGTAAGTAGAGGTACCACTGTATATGAAAATATAAAATACAATAGAAAACAGAATAGAAAAAGAATACAAATCAAACTCAAAAGTCAAGATAAAAGCTGACATTCCTAAAGTGCGTGTGCGTTCTTAGGTGCAAAATGTAGTTAGTGTGTGATGATGAATACCCCATTTGTATGTTCACACAGTGCAACAGTACATGCTTACTCACTGACTGTACCCCACAGGTGGCTCCGGATACAATTATTACAAAAAAGTACATATTTGTCCTCAGGTTGTACAATAATTACATATGTTATACAGTTGTAAAGCTCCGTCAGGCATTAAACCTGTGTAGTCTAATGTAAGGCACACATAAAAGGTTCCCTGGCCTCTACTGTACACGGCTGCACTGCTTTAACACAGCTTTGTTTAGTAGCATCTGTACGTTAGCCTCCAGGTAGAAACACAATACACTGTAAAAAGTACAACTGGAATCAACTTAAAAATGTTTCTTCAATAGGTCACACATAAAAAAAAAAATTAAATAAAAATAGCTGAGTGAACCAAATTAAATTAAATTACATTCAATATAATTTAATGTGGTTCACTCAGCTATTTTTATTTATTTATTTAACTTTTTTTCTATGTGTGACTTCTTGAAGAAACATTGTAAGTTGATTCAGGTTATACTTTTTACAGTGTACATTTTTACGAGCTGCTTTATACTGTTTCTTATGTAAAGCACCTTGAGTTCCAGTGAAAAGGCTTCTTTAATACTTTCCAAGAGAGGGTCAAGATATTCCTTCCTGTTTTTATTTTCTTCTTTTTAAATCATTTATGGTTTAAGTTTTATTTATTGATTTATTTTCATTCTTTAATTAATTGCATTCAATTTATTTATTTCAGTTATGTTATTTTTTTGTATTTTTTCATTCTATTTCTTCATTTAGTTGTTCATTTTCTTTTTGCTTTTCTTTTCTTTTTGTTAATATTCTTATATATTTTATTTTTTATTGATTGATTCATTTTTTTACTTTATAGAATTTGATTGACTGTTATTTATTTATGCATTTGTTTGATTATTTTACTAATTAATTTCTTCATTTTTTGTTTCTTTGTTTCTTTCTTCCTTCTTTCTTTCTTCCTTTTTAACTTTCTTTCATTTTTTTCTTTTTTCTGTCTTCCTTTCTTCCCCTTTTCCGTCTTTCTTCTTTTTTTATGTTTTTCTTTCATTTTTCTTTTTTCTGCCTTTCTTTCTTTCCTTCTTTCTTCATTTTTTCTGTATTTCTTTCTTCCTTTTTTCTGTCTTTCTTGTTTCTTTCATTTTTTCATTTTTTCTGTCTTTCTTTCTTTAATTTTTTTCTTTTTTCTCTCTTCATTTTTATGTCTTTCTTCCTTTTATGTCTTCTTTTTTTCTGTCTTTCTTCTTTTTTCCTGTATTCTTTCTTTCTTTCTTTCTTTCTTTCTTTCTTTCTTTCTTTCTTTCTTCTATTTCCTTGGTACCATCAGCCAATAGATTTTAATCACATGACAATCTCTTATCCAATGAGAACTTCCAACAAACTGAGGTTGATTCCAAATTGTTTGCGTGTTGTCATCACAGATGTTCATCTGCTTGCACCTAAAAATATCATGAAAGTGTTCGTTTGCTGCTGCCTTTTTTTTTTCTCTCCTTTCTCCTTCAAGCCTGTAGCTGAAGCTGAGAATCACCTGATTTATACTCACTGAAATATCTTTCTGGATGAAATGCGCTACAAAAATAAGGAGAGACATGAAAATATTATGGCCTTTGTTTCTCGACCCACACTGTATTATTCATGAGCGGCCTCACCCAGACCACAGACTGGACTGAGGAGGGGAGCTGTGGTCTCTGGTTTCATACCTCACCCACCAACCTCCCTAAACACCACATGGTTTTACATCACTGTTATTCAGATTCAGGCTTCATTACTGATTCCAAGCTTTTATTTCCCTTTTTCACTGCTTTGTTCAGCTCATCCAGATAAGGCAGCTTGGAAATATAAACATCTGTCAGAGTTTAACATGATATCTGGTTATTTCCACATTCAATATTGCAATCAGTGCAGGAATTCTGATATTATTAAAACTGGAACAAACGCGATGGTTAAAAACTAATCGAATGGAAAGTTCAGTTCACTCAATCTGTGAAATTAATGTGTATATACTATAGTTAACTTATAAAATACCTGCATTATATGAAGTGAGTATTTATTACTGTTTATGCAGTTAAGTTATGGGGAAAAAATGATTATTCCACCTATATTTTCTTCAGTTTCTTGTTCGTTTTAATGCCTGGTACAACTAAAGGTACATTTGTTTGGATAAATATAATGATAACAACAAAAATAGCTCATAGTAGTTTACTTTCAGAGCTGATATCTATCCATTTTCCATGTTTTCCTTATAAAAACCAAAATCACTTCAGTTCTTACCTGTATTTCTATGGTACAGGTGTCAAACATGTGGTCCAGGGGCTGAATCCGGCCTGCCATAGGGTCCGGTCTGACCCCTGGGATGAATTTAGGAAATGCATAAATAGATATTATGATATTAACAATCATTTTAGTTCAGGTTCCACATTGTTTATTTTTGTTTCAAGCAAAAGGAAAAAAAAACCAAAACATTTCATGAATACAAAGAGCCAATGGCAGAGCAGATACACAAAACATTTTGTAAATTTAAGGGGGAAAAAAATTTAAAATTATAGCAACAAAAAAAGTTCAATAAATAAATAAATACTTGTCAAGTACATCAGCAATAATAAAAAATCCAATAAGTCCAATAAGCTCAAAAAGGAGTAGGAACATGAAAATGTATTAAATCCCGCCCCCTCTCCCATTTATTTAACTTAAGACAATAAATTAGCTTCATTAATGATAAAGTTACATCTATTCAGACTCATACTAATGAAAAACAAGAGATTAGCAAAACTGATGTATATGATACATAGTAAATATCAAAATGATGGTCTGTATAACTTACAATACTATATATTTAACAATAGCCACATACCAACAATGGTAAACAGATGGAAATGAGCAATATACTACAAACCGGCATTTTTACATGATTTTAATGTTCATTAATACGCACTGTCCCATTCAAATAAACAAATAAATACATAAATAAACAATAACAATCACTACAATTCCATCTCCAGTGGGTCAGATCAGTCAAATACTATCATAACAACCTATAAATACTCACAACTCCTCATTTTTGTCTTTGTAAATGTCAATATTTTCACTTATTGACACGAAAACAAAGTATAATAATAATTTCACAAATAAATTTAAATAATCTGAACAAATACAAAGAACCTGAAATGCGTTCAGAAAAGTAAGTGCAATTTTAATAATATTCTTCCTGTTGCTAAATGTTTTGTGTATTTGGAGATCCACTGTGTCTGTAAGTTATAATGTTAAACATGTGGAAATGATAAACTGAAGCAGAATATTGTTAAAATGACTCTTATTTTTCAGTTTCTTCATGTTATTCGCATTGTTTGAAAGGATAGTTAGTAGATGGAAATATTTGCATTGTTTAATTTTACTTTTTTTTTTTGGTGTAAAACATAGAAAAAAGTTTGGAGTTTACATTTTTTTTAAAAAATATATTATTATGTTATTATTTCACTGGTTCAGTCCACTTCAGACCAAATTTAGTTGAATTTGGCCCCTGAACTAGAATAAATTTGACATGAACCTGATCTGTGTCATTGTACTGACAAAAACAGTGCTTTTATTCATTCCATGTTTTCTTTTGTCTGTTTTAGTCACATGATACACACAGGAGTTAGGACTTGACTGCATAACCATTATTATTATTTTTATTTATTTATTTTTTTTGCAGACAAATCACACTGTTTATCTGTTTTTTGTGGACTTGCAGCGCATTACTTTACATTCTGTTCTTTAATTTGGTCTTTTTTTCCCCTTTTATTTTTCAATTTTCAAACAAACACATACATACAGACATTACCACAGGACCTGCAAACCAGTCCAAGGCAGAATGTCACAAGTACATAGGGTGACCAAACATCCTCTTTTGCCCGGACATGTCCACTTTTTACAGCCTGTCTGGGGGTGTTTTACGAATTCATGAAAATGTTCGTTTTTATTGTTTTTCACAGGACCAATTAGCATGTGTTGAAATCGACTGACTGGCATTCAGTAAACTACACGCAAAGGGTTAACAATTATTTAATAACAAATAATAATAATAATAATAATAATAATAATAATAATAATAATAATAATAACAATAATAATAATAACAATAATAATAATAATAATAATAATAATAATAATAAATAACAATTAAAAAAATGAATAAATTACAAATACAAATTAATTAATTAATATGTTTTTGATTGAATAATAAAATTGAATCAGTGTTTGCGTGAAATCCTGCCTCCATTTTTTTTTTCTTTTTTTTACAACTTGAATCCTTGTTATAAGGCACATGGCATCTGTCAGTAAGCTGCAAGTATCATTTAAGTGTCTTGAGCCTGAGCTGAGTGTCCTCTTTTTTGGAAGTCAAAATATGGTCACCCTACAAGTACATCAGACCCCACCCACCCATAGGCTCTAAAAAGAAGAAGAAGAAGAAGAAGAAGAAGAAGAAGAAGAAGAAGAAGAAGAAGAAGAAGAAGAAGAAGAAGAAGAAGAACCCATTATTTTTGATAACTTCTGATGTTCTAATCATTTTTTCTGTGACTCCTTCCCATCAGCTTTGCCTCTCCACATTTTTCCTCTACTTCTTCTGAATGTTTGGCTGTTTCCATGACTACCACCAGTTCCCAGCCACCAAAACATGAGTTTGTCATTGCTCTTACCGCTCTCATAAAAACTTATGGCAGTAAATGAAGTGTTCCCGTCCATTGGAGGTGTGTGTTGTGTTGTAATTAGCTGCAGCTACAGTCCTGCTCACCTGCGTGTCGGCTGCAGAGATTTGGGCCGTGCTGCCTCGCTAAGTAAGTATTTGCACGCAAACTGGTGTTATTTGATCCACCTCAGTGTCAAGCGCTTCCATAACTTTAAAAATTGAAGAGGAGGAGGTTCTCGTGGCTCTCAGCTGGCAGTTTGATTCAGATTTTATTATCCGTGCTTGGTTCTATAATAAGCAGGAACTGTCCTGTCCGATTAGGCATGCTCGGCGGCGCTCTCCGTCCCCCCGACTGCTCCACCTCCCACCGCCCCCATCCCTCTCCTTACTAAGTGACAGCAGGAGGAGGAGGAGGAGGAGGGAGCTCCCAACAATCACCAGCCTTTCTCCCTCAGACTTAACTCATTACAAGCCACTAAACTCCATCACATCTGCATCACCCCCCCCCCCCACCCCCCCAAGTCTGTCTAGCCTTCCCTGTGTTTTCTGTGTTTTCACAAGTTAGCATTAGCACACAGGCTAACAGAAGTAGGCCCTACACTGGAAAAAATCTAAATCTTACCAAGTGTATTATTCTCATTTCTAGTTAAAATATCTCATCACACTTATAACAAGACATAATCACCGAAAAAGTCCCTTTTCAGTGAGATATACTGTAAGAACTTATTTTTAGATGATAGATCTTGAAAATCTTATTTCAAGAAATCTCACCAAGATCATTTTCACTTGTTTTATTGTCAGAATTTTTTGCTTAATTCAAGCAAAAATATCTTGTATTCATTTTTTTTTGGCTTGTTTTTAAATTGGCATTTTTTCCAGTGTATATTATACCATTATTACTTTTACAAACTGACTCACTCACTTATATGTATCTATGTTTGCATCATTTAGAACAAATCATTCATAAACGTACCGTTAGCCTCACAGTAGAACTGTAGTCATATTTTTGTAGTCATATTTTTATAGTCATATTTTTGGCCAAATTGTGAAATCTGTGTATCTTTACTCTCCTAACACTGCTGTATCATTTTTGCATCATTGGCTATGTCCTGAAAAAACAAACAAAAAAAAAAAAAACCTGGGCCGTTCTGCAATGAGACTAACGCTACACAGAAAAAAAAAAGGAAGACCTCATAGATATAGACACCTATATGATAAATTAAGCATGCATTTCAACTATTTCTTATTTAAAACTATCTTTCTGAGGCTTATGTTCAGAAGGAGGCATCAAAATGTGAACTCTTATCTGTTTTTCTAGTCATACCGCAGTTATGGTTAACCCCCCTCCTCCTGCCCATTTTCCTTGATTGGCCCTATTCCATCCCAGAATAATCCCCCAAACCACCGCCAGGCAACAGCTTGGTGGGGTCTGCTAACATTGGATGTTTTTAGTAAAATAGAAGGTAAATGGGCTTCATCTGTTTGCCAGAATATCAGGGTCTGGAATGTTGTAATCCCACCTATATTTACAGGAAATGTGTTTTAAATTGGAATAGTGACAAACCTGACTCCTTTAGCAGATGGATATGTGTGTGTTCCCTTAAGATTGAAAAGATTAGACGTACATTGAATGGATCAATGAGGAAGTTTAATGTGCTATAGTATCCTTTTATTTCTTATGTAGAACAGCTGATAAAACACCTTGATTCTGGATAATATGTGCTGTGTCCAAAATGATTACACTGTGAAACCCTTATTTTTAAATTATTTTATTTTATTTTATTTTATTTATTTATTCATTTTGTGGCGTCTTTTTTTTTTTTTGCTACATGTCTCAGTATTTGTCTTACATTTTCTGTATGTTTGGAAGACTTGATAAAAATACACTGATTTAATATATATATTCATTTATTTATACTGTATATTTAAGGGAAACTGGACTTGGTATCTGTGTAGCTTTGAGCAGTTAAAAATGGACAGGGGTAGACATTTTAATGCCTCTATTTGCACAAAAATTACTGAAATATAATATTTTTAAAAACTTTATTACAGAAAATATCTGAGATGCCTGTCGTATTGACCATATTTGGTGCTTTATTTCTTACTCAGTGTTTTTAACATTAAATAAAAAAGAAAAAAATGTAACCAAATTTTAATTTTATTTATTTGTATTTATATGTACTTTTCCTTAGAGGCCCTGCACGGTTAATAGTTATAGCTGATATCACCACCACATGCTTATATTTCATATGTTTGCTCCAGTTCTGCTTAAAAAAAATAATTGAAGTTGACAAATGTTAAAATGCTGAAGTTCTACAGTTCTGGGGTTTTTTTTTGTTTTGTTTTGTTTTTTTTTACTCTTCTCTTGAAACATTTAATATTGAAACTCAGAAAATCCAAAGTCCAACTCTAAAGTGTTTTCCGTTGGAGGTCTTTGTACTAAAATGGTACCAGTTACTGTACATTATTGATCACAGCATTGTTTTATATTAATCATTCAGCCTCATGTTTCATATTCCAGTCACGCCAGACTTTCCGTGTTCCACAAACACGACGACTCTGAATGAGGGAGCGGTGGCCGAGTCCTAAAATATTTAAAGTACGGTAAAGCGTGTTTGTTGATTCCCAGCAGATGAATGTCTGTGTTGGTTCTGTTGACACTTGGCTGTAGCTATTGACGATCAAACCTCTGAAGATACTGTACACACACAAACCAGTCTGAAGAAACTCCACATTTCCCTGTGTGCCTGCAGGAGAAAGTGGAAGAATACAATATTTACAGCACGGAAAACATATTGTTCTGCAGAGAAACAACAGAACCATTATATGACGTTCAAAAATACCCAACACTTTCCTTTTTCTGACGCCATAAAGACCCAAACACCCACCAGTAACACAAACATCTACTGATATAAACTGTTTAATATCTGTTCATCCATTAATCCTATCAATACATGTAAATAATTAGTGCAAAATACAGGTTTTCATCTTTTCATGGTCATCAGATATGACCCATTTGGACGTTCAGAGGCTCCATAGTTACCCTGGAAACACTGTCATCTTCTACAACATAGATTCCCCAGTAAAACCCATGGAGTTCAATGGCAGTGGATGGACACACTGGGTTTCTGTTCAGTTCAGGATAGATTTGACTGAAAAAGTCACTTTCTTTAGTTTTCTCTGTTTTTGATACAATAACCCTCAAATGTAATTTCAGCAGGATGATTCAAGTACATGATCAGTAAATGAAATGTGGGAAAATGCCTGATTTTTACTAAAAAAAAAAAAAAGAAAAGCAAAATACATCGGATAATATTATAACAAATGATGATGAATCATTTTGGAAAGGTTAAATAGAAAGGAAAATTATTTAGGAACTCCTGCATTTAAGAATTTAGGATCAATGGCAGTGGATGGAGAGGCTTGTTTTTACATTCAGTTAGCAATATCTTCGCTGAAAAGTAACTTCTTCATCATTTTTCTCTATTTTGATATAATTAACTTTGAATTTACTCTGAGTTTACACGAACATCTACATAATCTGTGTATTAAATATAGGAAAATACATGATTTACACACAAAAAACAAAAAAAGAGGATTTTTTTTTTTTTTTAAATAAGTGATAAATCAGTTAAAAAGGTAGAAATAGAAGAAAATTCTTTTGGAAACTGACACAAAAGTAGCACTGGGTCTTTATGGGTTAAGAAAAGATTAGCCTGAATATCACTGGTCTGCAAGTAAAAATGCTTCCAGAATAAAAGTAGGGAAATTTCACTATGTGTGAATGACTGATAAAGAAAAATCAAGTCAAAAAAGAAGTTTGACTGAAGTTTCCCACATATAGTCTTGGATCAAAATGTGAAATTTGAGAATTAATGAGAGAATGGGTTTAACTCCAAAGGAATATTAGTGTCAGAGCGACAGATCGACTTCAAACACGGTCTGCACATGACTACACATTCACTTTACACCTTCTATCTGGTGGAAGATTTAGAATGTATAAATGTACATAAACCAGTGTATATATATATATATATATATATATATATATATGTAGTAACACTGTGTCATATATTTTGAAAACGTCTGCAAACTAGCACTTCTGTCATTTGTTTTCTAGTTTTCTAATTAAACTTATTAAAATACATAACATTTAGTGCATTTAATCTGGGAAGTCTGTGTGGTAATCTACAAAGACACAATTTTCAAGAGGTACAGGGACGAGGGAAGAAGATGTACAATTATGTGGTATGTGTGTGTATATGTATATGTATGCATATGTGTGTGTGTGTGTGTGTGTGTGTTTGTGTGTGTGTTATTTTATTATGTGTGCATGTGTGTTTGTAATAATATAAACCCAAAAACCAAATTATGTAACAATAAGTATCAGGCATTAAAGTATAGATATGTTTAGACTAGAAAGCTTATTATTCTTATTAGTTATGTAAGTAGAAGGGGTGGAGTTAAGTTATGCTTCTTCTCACTTTTTTTTTAATATCGTCACCCTATTAAAATAATTTCCATGCCTAAGTCATTTTGACATGTTCGAAAATATTGCCTAAGTCAGTTCATTCTCTCATGTTCCATGTTTTTCTGACCTTGTTGTTTGTTTGTCAATAGGCATCTGTTGTTATAACTGTTTTGGTCGAAACTGTTCGTAAATATCATATATTCAACAAAAGGTTCAGTTTTTTGTGTTTCCTGAAAAAACGACTTAGATAAGTATTTTAATAAGGCGTCGGTATGTATTGTATATCTTAAGTTTAAATGTTTTGTTTATTTTTGTATTCTTTCTTGACGTTCATATTCAAAATAAATATATCAATCAATCAATCAATCAATCTCTGAGGCAGATAATTTAAAAAAAAAAAAAAAAACGGAGATCACTGATATTGACAGTTTTACAAAACACATGGCTCTTCGAAACTTTTTTTTACCTTTTTTTCTTCTATAAAGGTCCTGAGTCGTAGCTTATTGACTCTTTCTGCCATTTAATTGGATGTTTGTGGCGTCTCGGCCTGTGCCTGTCAGGAGCAGCATCAGAGCTGCTCTCTATGTACAGAAGTGCAATGAAACTCCTGTAAGCCTCTTGCCTGTGCAGTGTGAGCCTCCATAGCCGGAGGCAGACAGGCTGCTGCTGGTGCCACTGATACACAACATGATAGATATTATATCTGTGCAACTGTCGGCTTCTCATCACTGCTCACAACTTAATGTTACAGTGGGAAAAAACATGTCTCCCCAAAACAAGCAACAACAGGAAGTTACCTTGTGCGCAGTTTGTTTACGTAATTTTCCCCTCCTGTTTTTTTTTTTTTTTTTTTTTTTCACAGCACCAGAAAATTGACCCAGGACTCATTTCCAGTAAATAGGACAAGCGTTGCATATGCTGTCTGCACATTTTGTCGTTTTCTGGGAGGGTAGGTTATGCAAGCCCCCTTTCACTGCTAATTCCATCAAAGCTTTGGGAGCAGTTCTAATTGGGCGTCTCTATTTTTGGTTGTCTTCCAGTCCTGTTTTGCTGCCTTTGAGAAAAGGCAGCGCAGCGAATGTAAAGCTGTGTGATAACAGGGCCATTCGCCACAGTACTGCGTTTGACCCTGCAACCAGCCTCCATGACGGATGTGAGATGATTCCTAGCCCTCAAGCTCAGCACGACACACTCAGCACAACTCGGATCCACTCTCTCCATCGCTCGCTCTCTTATTTTCCTGTGTTCGCCGTCTCATTCTGCATCTCCCTCCTTCTGTCAGTCGCTGTTACGCTGCAGACTGACTCCGTGCTGCATGCTGTCAATGTAAAGCTGCTGCCGTATCCACCCACTGCTGCTTTAAGAAGTGGTGACTCACCTAAACAGATCAGTGTGTTTGTGTGTGTTTTGTGCTCCAGAGGACGTTATATCACGCTGGCCTTGCTTCTACTTTTCTAGGCCCTTCTCTGTTTAGGTGACAAGTGCAGCTGTTTTCAAATGATAGTGCTGTCTGCATGTCAAACTGTTATCTGTAGGATTCTCAGATTAGTGCAAACACACACGCACACACACAGTACAATCTATGCACTTACTGAGTTATGTGCTATTCTGGGTGCATCCAGGGGACTTCCAGCTTATGGGAAAAGCAAATGAGCAAATTTGCATTTTCTCTACTTTGCTCAGTAATGGGATGTATGTGAGAGGCTATGTAAGTCCAAAATGAAGTGCTGATGACGGCCGTGTGTCTGGGATGTCAGTACGACTGCCAATTAGAAACAAACAGGGCAATACATATGGCGTGTTGTGTGTCTGTTGTTAGAGCTTCCAAGCAGCCAGGCTGAGCAGTTTTCCCTGCCATGGTTTTGAGTCTCCCCCTCGCTTCTCTGCATTATTAAATAATCCCTGAATAATTCACTGCCTTTCGTATCAAACAAATATTTTTGCAAGTTGCACCTACAGATAGGTGAGGGGACAGCCTCTCTGACATGGTCGCACCGGTGGAAAGTGTTGGGGTTTGTTTATCGAAAACCGTTTGCACAAATGAAAGAAATGAGACGAACCACTGGTGAGTCATGTCTTAAAAGAGAATTTCCCTTCTCTGCTAAATATACAGTGTGATGGAGCTTCCAGAGATTTGGCTGTACCCTATGTGATATTTTTATCTCCTCCTTTTCATGCTGTATTATAGATTTTTACTGTAATATACATGGTGTCAGGCGTTCGCTCCACATGCTCTTAGGTGTGTCTTATGCAAAGCACGCTGGTTATTTTATGAATGAAGTGTGAAACATAAATACAGATACTGTGTTGCAGGGACTCGGTGACATAAAGCACATTTTTTCAGTATGTTACCATGCAAACCCTGTGTGGTGAAGATTTCCAGATCCTGCTGAGCGATGATAGGTCATGTCTAAATCCTAGTGATGACGCTGCGCTGTCATGGCGGGCGAGGACCGACTCGTGTGCTGACTTGTTAGTCATGCTTTGATGCACAGTTTAAGGAGGACTCCAGGAAGCGCGTCCAATGCGCATGCGTTTAACTCCCGCATATACACACAAGTACACACTCGCAGGAAACACACAGTACTCGCACATTGGTACAATAAGAACACACAGGCCTGCTGCGAGTGCTTAAAAGGAACGCAGCGTTGTCATTTAGGAGTCTGACATGAAACCATGGTCATGTGCTTTTATGAGGTGACTTCAGAACGGTTGCTTTGCTGAATTAACAAACAAAAAGCCAAAAAATGGAAGGACTACAGTAAAAACAGGCCCTGTTTTCTTCTAAAAAATTTAAATGCAATGAGTCATATAAAAAAAACATGTGATATGTTTCTCGTATTAAAATCTGTTAGTTTATTCATAGCTCTGCAATGTGTGTTCGATAAATAAGGCAAATAATTAGTTCCAAAAATGAAAAAAAGCTTGTGGGAATTCAGTTAGTTCCTACTTTAATCCAATTTGAACTGACTTTATTGAAACCATCTAAATTATCCTGTAAAAATATGACAAATATATTCACTTATGAAGTCTGTACGAGTGTTTTTTTAACACCTAAAATAGAACAACTTATTTTTTCTACTTTAACTATTTTTTTTTTTTTTTTTACAGCTTTTTAAGTTTTTTATGTATATTTTCCTTGTATGTCACTGGCATAGGCACACACAATATTTTCTATTATTATTTAAATTTGTATTTTATCAGAAATATATTTAATTAAGATCATAAATATATCAATATCCATATTCCCTTAAGTAATAGCTATAATAATAGGCGTGTTAGGATTTTTTTTAATATAATTCTTAGCTGAAATGAACACTGCATTTATATTTAAAAAAAATACTAAAATGACATGTGCTACAATACTTTTTATGTTGTTCATCTTATTATATTATAGTATGTCATATTGCTATATCGTAATTTAGCATCTTAAACTATATAAATATATAAAGGCCATTTTTTTATTCATTCACTGGTGTCGGCGATTTAGATTTATCATTGCTTTTTAAGTACTTTTTGTCATTAGAGGACGGAAAAACGTGAAATTCTATCATAATACTGGTTGATATATTAGCAGAAAAAATACTGATGTGAAAACTAACACCTAGAATTAATAAAAAAGTGCCTTTTTTTTTTTTTTTTTTGGCCGAAGTACCATATTTCTTTTTCCATCCTCTGTGATATTTTCCTCTTTTTCACATTTTTCATGAATAAAAGGTACGATTTTATTGAATTTCTGCAGCTTTCTCTTGGTTCACGTCTCCATAAACTATTCTGGCTCTTGTCCAGATATTTGGCGGCGAAGCTTTCCACGGTCCATTTGATCAAAAGGTGCTGGCTCATTGCTCAGACGGACTGAAGAACCTCAGCAGCCGCACTCACTCTCTCTTTTCACATGCAATAAAGTTTGTTGCCTCATGTGGGGGATCTCTCCCTCTTTTTGAAGCAGACTTTTTAGGTCCATAATTTATACATTTACCTTACTTGCTTCTGCGTGCGTTGGCCTCCTGCATTTTTTAGAGGCCGGGTATTGAGGGATTTTCTGTCATGCTCTCTTGCTTTGTTCTGATCACGCAAGCTGCTGCCATCCCACTTACAGGAACACTGGCAAAGGCTGAGGCCTAACTTATGCCACCTCGCTCGCACTGAAACGCACGTGCACATGGCTGTGTTTGCAAAGTCATTCCAGCAAATAGCCAGTACCGCACCCTGACAGAGTGGTGGACCCGATCCCTCCTGGACCTGCGGATTCTGGGACAAACTGTCTCCAGCCGTTGCGTGAGAGTTTTTCCGCACAAAACTGAGGCGTCCATGTGTGTCTCGACGAGTGAAGGGGTGTCGAATCCTCGCCTCACACCCATGCATGCAGAAGCAGACCAACCTCCTCTGCTCCCTGTGGAGGACACATGGCAGACAGAAATAGACAAAGAGGAAGAGCCTGAGATGAACAGATTAGGCCAGAACAGAGACAGTTCCTAGATAAAGTAACTGAATAATTCTGTCTACACCCCAAGTTCGAGTCAAACACTGAACGAGAACATGAATATGGTACATGCTGGACGTACACTTTTTTGTAAATTATTATATGATTCCAGTTTTGGTAAAGACTGAAAAATGTTCCATATAGATCATCAAACCAGTGTACGTGGTTCATGAGTATAAATCTGAAATATCTCAACACTACTGCCTCTGTTAATTGTTAAAAACTGGCTATTTTCATTTATTTTTCATAGCTTATGTTCATATTAGCAGTTACAGAACTGGTGCTAACAAATAATACCTATAGATATGAGTTTTTTTCCTTTTCCTCGCAAGTTTTACTGGTTTTCCACAGGTCATTTGGTGTTTGTTTGTTTTTTTTTTTTTTACCATCGTGTGTGTCTGTGCTTTCATTTATTATTTATTTGAGCTGTTTTTATGATTTTGTGTCTTTTCCCATTACTCAAAATGGCAGTGATGCTTGATTGATTCCGTTGATGATTTGCAAAGAAAGAAAGAAAGAAAGAAAGAAAGAAAGAAAGAAAGAAAGAAAGAAAGAAAGAAAGTAAGAACCTGCACTCAGTTCAACTTTAAATAATTGTTTTTTGTCCTAAAAAGGAAAACTACCGTCATTTGTTCCTTTGTTTAATCAGATCATCAAACTCATTTCTTCACTTTTCCTTCACATTTAAATAGAATTGAATTAATAAATGAATGAATAACTTTGCGGGACTTTTAATAATAGTTCTGTAACATTCTTTTAAAAACCAGAAATAATCATAAAAAAAATGATATAAATAAAAGTGAAGTAAAACCAGAAGCAGTAGATGGATAAATTATTCCAATTCTATTTCATTTTTCTTTCTGCATTTCAACTCTGTTAATTCAGGATTGTCATCTTGTTTTTGGGAAAATACTTTTTTTTTTTTAAAGAAAGAAATATTTCCCCTTTTTCATCAGTTTAATAAACACACATATTTGTTTTTCATCCTCTTTCGGGCCAAAATCAGAAAACGACACTTCTGGAGTATCACATCCTGTGACTTCATAAGTTTTAACTTTCGCATTCATTTGCAGAGGCTTTAGGAATCTACAGTAAAACATCTTGTGAAAATAAAAGCAATGATGTTGTTGATTTAGTTTTTAATCAATAAGCACATCCATTCTTTAAGTATTCAAGTGTGATTAATAGCTTTGTTTTCACATTAATAGTTACATTATCAGTTCCCCGTTATAAAAACATCTCTCAAACACATAAATAACTTCAAAAAATAAAATACTGAATGTGTTTAAGGGTCATTTTTATACTTTAAATTGTGCTTAAATATATACAGGATTATTTCCTGTGTTGTAATTTAATCTACATGCACTTACTGTGATGCCTGATTTCATCATTATTATGTAATCCTTCATTTCCTGAGGCTCTGCAATCTAACCTAATATGTGAATAAACATACAGCGATGTATATATATATATATATATATAAAATAAGATATATTATTAGAATGAGAATGTACTGACACACAGGGACACAGTTTAATGTTTTTTTTCTTACTGTCCACTCCTCATCTCCTGCTCTTTGTTTCTCCTTCCTCCATGTGCTGTCATCTAGATTCCTTCCCTCACATGTAAATTTAGGTCAGGCCACAGTCTCCTCTCCGGGCTTCACCGGAAAAATGTGGAAATGGATCGTTTCACACCAGTTAATCTTATTGGGAGAGAGAGAGAAAGAGAGACAGAGAGAGAAAAAAACAACTACGACTTACTGAGGAAAGGAGAGGAGGGAAGAGAGGAGAAAAGAGGAGAAGAGAGGAGGAGGAGAGGAAGAGGAGGAGGGGAGGAGAGGAGAGGAGAGGAAAAGGAGAGGACAGGAGGGAAGAGAGGAGAAAAGAGGAGAAGAGAGGAGAGGAAGAGTAGAGGAGGAGAGAGGAAAGGAGAGGAGAGAGGGGAGGAGGAGAGGAGAGGAGGAGGGGAGGAGGGGAGGAGAGGAGAGGAAAAGGAGAGGACAGGAGGGAAGAAAGGAGAAAAGAGGAGAAGAGAGGAGAGGAAGAAGGGAGAGGAGGAGGGGAGAGGAAGAGGAGAGGAGGGGAGGAGAGAGGAAAGGAAAGGAGAAGAGAGGAGAGGAGAGGAGAGGAGAGGAGAGGAGAGGAGAGGCGAGGAGAGTAGAGGA
>JAQQZY010000015.1:32351269-32361695 GCA_030068375.1 Ostorhinchus rueppellii
CTAGATGGCGGTGAATGACCTCATGCAGATCTGTGCCACCATGCCCTATCTCACAATGATAAAGAATCCTTTAAAAAAAAAAAAGTTCCTGGATCCAAACGGTGATTCAAAATGCCTCCAAAAGTTATGTTGCTAACAAACAAAGTCAGATGGTAACAAACAAACAAATGCACAGTACAACATAACCTCCTCCTTGGTGGAGGTAATAACAGAAAAGTTCAGAAATTGACAAAAAAAACAACAAAAACCCCACTCCTATTCACTATTTACAGCTTCAGAATGTCTATAAAATCTCTCTGAATCACTTTATTAAAACCGTCATGGTTCCTGGCTTCACTGAGGCACAGGATATTTAGTGTTTGTGGAAATGACCAAAAATAGTCACTTGGCATATAAAGGGTTAATGTTCAAAACTACATTTGTGTCATTTATAGAAATCAGTCGCAGCACTGCCAGGGTTTTATTTGGAAGACACAATCCTCAAACCTGAGTTAGTGTGTGTGTGTGTGTGTGTGTGTGTGTGTGTGTGTGTGTGTCTAATCCTATAGCAGATGGACGAGGGATACTATCCAAGACAATACTGGCAGAAGGAACAACAGAGGGACCAAGATGGAGGTTAAGACGCTGCTCTCTAAAGATTGATGAGAGCTGATTCGGTGACGGACATATTCTTGTATTAGTACAGGATCCTGTTACAGAAAGAACAACACTTACGTTCATTTCAGCTCATTATTTCAATCAGTTTTTTGGCTGAGATTGCTGCAACACCATGCAACGCTTTTATTAATACAGTGCAAAGAATAACAGTGAAATTTGTCACAGACTAGTCGAGCTTTCAACAGCTCGTGTTCACAGATCAAACCGCGACTTTTTCATGTTCCATCATTAAAATTAACCCTTTATGCACTGTAAAAAAAAAAAAAAAAAAAAAAAGTAAAACATTGAATCAACTTAAAATGTTTTCTTCAATAGGTCACACTTTTAAAAAAAATATTTGAGTGAATTAAATTACATTACATGACATTTAATGTAATTTAATTTGGTTCATTCAACTAATTTTTTTTATGTGTGACCTAATGAAGAAAAATGTTTAAGTTGATTCAATGTTTTACTTTTTACAGTGTAGGGCTCTCATAGAAGTGCTCTGAAATTCCAGTTTTCATTCTTAGCATGTTATTGGAAGACATAACACTTTTATTGTTTTAATTTTCTCAAGTTTATGTAGAAAAGCAAGGTCAATGAAGTTACCATATTTGGTTCCTTATCCATACGAATGAATGAATACTTAAGTGACATACACACGTTCATTTCATTTATTTAACCTTTATTTAACCAGGAAAAAAAAATCCCATTGAGATTAAGAACCTCTTTTCCAAGGCAGGTTTTTTTTTTTTTTGACTTTTAGGAACATTTTACTTTTATGTACTTCAACTTTTCCAAAGTATTGAACCCTGCACCTTTAGTTGAATATATTCTCTCTGGTTTTTGTTCTCAAATTAACCCTTTCATGCATGAATTACAAGAACGTTAGCTGTGATTTTTTTTTTTTTTTTTTTAATAATGTGTTTATTGATCAAACCACACGTCAATACAATGTGAAAAATGATTACAAGTCTTAGGTTTGACATTTTTCAAGCATTTAAACACAAACAACTTAACCCGTCCAACTACCCATCCACCCTATCCCAACTCTTCCCACCATCCTATTCCCATCTATACTGAAAGCACATAGATAAACTACAAGGAAAAGGCAAGACACCCTGCACATTGTATCCATACATACCTGTGTACATATATACATACACACATGTACAAAAGAAAATATTAATAACAATAGTAATAACAATAACAATAATAATAATAATAATAATAATAATAATAATAATAATAATAATAATAATAATAATAGCAATAATAATAATAATGATGATGATAATGATAATAAAAAATAAATAAATAAAAAGAAAAAAGGGGGAGTGTCACTGACCATCCATGTCTGAGTGTTGGTGAAGGTTATGTGTTTCATATCTTTTCCAAGGAAGTTCTGGCCAAGATGCAGCATGAAATACAACATATGTAACCGTATACAAACTAGGACAAACAAGACAAATCATAGATTTAGTCTTTAGCACTTTTAGTTCAATTTAAAAGCATTCAGGTGGGTCACACACAGGCATTTATGACACTATTGACACTCAAAACAGGAAGATGACCAACATATAAAGCATATACTCATCTCAATAACAATTATATAAAACAAGGTTCTTTTAGTTCAGGATACAGAAGTTTTTTTTTTTGTTTGTTTGGTTTTTTTTGCATAAGTAATAATAATAATATATTAATGCATGAGTAATATAATATAATACATAAATCATATTGTATAATAACCAACTAAACACATCCCCATCAGACATCCAACTCTTTCTACATTGAATTTTCTCAAACATGACAGCTCAGACATCATTATATAAAGGACAATAAAACAGAAAATAGCTTTCACCCTCAACAACCCTTAAATCACACAAACACAGAACCTGTCCTCTTCTGGGACGCCTTTAGAGTGCTCCACCTCCAGAGGCAGTACCCCTCCCTCTGAGCCCGGCACACACAGACCGCTGGGCTCTTCTTAGACTACATTTAACCTTTCGATTGGGCAAGCGACTATTTTTGGTCATTTCTGCATACATTACAAGACAGTGACAGCAACAGTCCAGTGTGGTCTCCAGGGTCTGGAAGGTCCACCTGTGCATGAACAGTGAGTGGACCTGCTTTGTTAGGTACCAGGAAGTAGTGGTACTAATGTAATGAAGTAATGGTACTAATGTAATGAAGTAATGGTACTAATGTAAGGAATGATGTTCAAAGGGTGGATGTGGACAGGGGTCTGGAGCAGTACTAATGATGGTCTAATGCTATAAAATACAAACTCCTTTCACCTTACATGTTTCTTGTATTTATATATATATATATATATATATATACACATCTTGGGTTTTTTTTTTTTTTTTTTTACACCACTTATGGATAAGGGACTAAATATGGTAATACCATTAACCTTGATTTTCTGCATGATATTAAAAAAAATATATTTAGAAATATTTCACTAAAGTAATAGTGTGGTCCTGTCCTCTAGTAACACACTAGTGTAGTTTAGTGTATTTGTATGAGTGTTGGGGTGAACACAGGGTTCTGTGGAGAAATCCTATTTATAATGAATGGAACTTCTTAATTTAGGCTCATTTAACACCTGCCATTTCTACTGCGCTGTATAAAGAAAGGGACAAAAAAAAAAGAAAAAAAAAACATCCAAGAAGTTAATATAAAACTAGAAAAGTAATCAAGAGCACGGACCTCCGCCAAGATGGTGTTTGAACTTTTTTTTTATTATTAAGGTAGTGTTTGTACTTTTTTTTTAGGTAGTTTTTGTCCTTTTTTTAAAGGTAGTGTTTGTAATTTTTTAAGGTAGTATTTGTACTTTTTAATGATAGTGTTTGGACTTTTTTTTAGGTAGTGTTTGTACTTTTTTTAAGGTAGTGTTTGCACTTTCCTCCACTAGATGGCGCTGAATGACCTCATATGCAACTCTGTGCCGCCATGCCCTATCGCACAATGATAAAGAATCATTAAACAAATTCCTGGATCCAGACAGTGATCCAGATCATCTCCAAAATTGAATCACCGCTTTGTTGACCCAGAGCGGACATATCCTGAAAATGTTACCAAAAATCCATCCGTAACTTTTTGAGTTATGCTGCTAACAAACAAACCCTGGCAAAAACATAACCTCCTTGGCGGAGGTAAAAAAAAAAATTAAAAAAATACAATAAAAACACATGTAAGGTGAAAGGAACATGTATTTTAGAACTTTTGCAGCTAATTTTTAGAACATTAGAACATTGATCCAGACACATGTCAACATCCACATGATCCCTTTGAACATAAAGACTTCAGATCATTTTACTGTCATTCAGCAAATTACATTAAAGAAATGACGACGCAGGGTCAACATTAAAAACATATAGAGCTAATAAACCCCTGAGATTAAATATATAATAAAATACCGATGAGGCAGTTGGATAAATAAACAAATAATATGAATAAATATGTACATCATTGCACAAATAAATAAAAAGTTCTTGCACAGGTTCAGAGGTCATTGCACATCTCCTACTTACAGACATTTATTTAAAAGACGGATGGTGGTCAGAAAGAAACTGTTCCTGAACCTGACACGTTTACATGTCAGGCTCAGGAACAGTTTCTAACCTAACAAAGCGGTTCCACTCACATGTTCATGCACAGGTGGACCTTCCAGACCCTGGAGACCACATCGGTGCCTCACTGGAACGGTGACTGTCACTGTCTTGTAACGTGTGCAGAAATGACCAAAAATAGTCACTTGCCCGATAAAGGGTTAACGGCAGATTTGTGTTCGATTGGAGCGGGAGACGGCTTGGCTTTTTGTGTAAACAGCGCGCGAGGAGAAAAGTCGGTGTCTGTGGATGTAAAGTTAAAGGGAATGGGTCATTAGGTGGGTTCTAATGGCGTGCAGCCGAGTGCAGGTCTGAGACGGAGAGGGAGAGAAACGGCTTTGGTTTGACTTGTTTGCATTTTTGTGTGTCTCCTTGTGACAAAACCTCATTGCCATCAAGGAGACCAAATGTTGTTTCCTCCCTCTCTAATTACCGGCTCTCATGGTTTGGCCTTGTTTAGTTGTCCTCCAGTAAATAAACCCTCATGTCAGACTGTTTTGTTTCAGGGCATTGCTCAGCTTTACTGCTGATGTGTTCCCAGGTACGATCGCTTTGTTATTTTTACAGGGATAATCAGCCAAAGCTTGTTAGTGAAATACTCCTTAAAGCTGCTTTTTTTTCTTTTTATGAGACGGTCTCGTGAGTAAAATGCTTTACTGTTGCATGACCAGTTTGTCACAGCATTGTAAAACCAGTCCCCCAGTGTTGGGAATAACTTCATTATTATTCAATTATTCTACCAGTTTAGTGGCACTTCGCAAGAATGTGGGAAATTTAGGAGTTTTTCCCATTTTCAGAGAGCACGCTGTCTCCTCTGAATAATCTTTATATGTTATTAAATTGCCGCCGAAAACATTCTCTGTTACGACCACGAGGCCGCTTACTTTTATCATAATAATGAGGACGTTTTATTAATAAAAACTGTTCTGCATACTCATAAAATATTCATAGAATGCTGCTGCAAAACAATGATTGACAACAAATTTCAATTCTTTTCCCCTTACCCTCGCATCGTCTCGTCTCAACATTAACTTTTAATTAATTTTTACGGCTGTGTTTAGGGTCCCATAGCGGCTGGTTAGGATTACGGTTTGTGGGCTTGGTTTAATATACGCATATTAATTAAATCAATAATAGGAACTGTACGTATCATCAGTGTTTAGTTTATTAAGCCTCACAGATCTAAAACAACAAACACTGACTGATCTATGATTTTTAATAAGTTTAAAAGCATTCATTCTACAAATGTATTCAAAATAATTCAGATAAAATGCAGTTTCTCAGCTTTTCAGCAGCATCAGATTTGACCTATTTGGACGTTCAGATGCCCCATAGTGAATGTGGAAACACCATCATTATCTGAAATATTGATTTATCCATAAATCAACTACAGTGTGATGAATGATGGTGGCCGCAGCCTATTTGTATATTCAGTTCATGTTATATTTTGTTGAAAAAGTGACATTTTCCTCGGTTTTATCTAATAACCATTGGATCTAGTCAGAGATGTTATAAGCAAGTATATAATTAGTAAATTAAATGTATGAAAATACATGATTTACACTGAAATGTGCAAAATACTGAGGATATAATAATGAAAAATGGGGATAAATCACTGAAGAAAAGGTCAGATTTAGCTGAAACAGTCACTTTTTCCTCAGTTGTCAGTGTTTTGAAGCTATAAGTTTGACTTTACTCTGAGCTTTTGTGAACATCACCATGAACGGTAAATTAAATATAGAAACACTCCTCATTTCTACACAAAAGAGCAAAATGCAGAGAATAATATTGGGATAAATCACTGAAGAAAGCTTAGATTTAGCTGAAACTGTCACTTCTTCCTCAGTTTTCTGTGTTTTGATACTTTAAGTCTGATTTTACTCTGAGCTTTAATGAACATCAACATGAAAAATACCATAAATATAGAAAAATTCCCCATTTTTGTACTGAAAAGAGTAAAATGCAGAGAATAATATTATGCTAAATAGCGGAAAATCACTGAAGAAAGCTTAGATTTAGCAAAAACAGTCACTTTTTCCTCAGTTTTCTGTGTTTTGATGCTATAAGTCTGAATTTGTTTGCTTTTTTTTTTATGAACATCAACATAGAGTAAATTGAATGTAGAAAAATTCTTAATTTCTACAGAATAGTGCAAAATACTGAGGATGGAGTAATGAAAAATGGTGATAAATCACTAAAAAAATGTTAGATTTAGCTGAAACAGTCACTTTTTCCCTCAGTTTTCTGTGTTTTGATGCTTTAAGTCTGATTTTACTCTGAGCTTTCATGAACATCAACATGAACAATAAAATAAATATAGAAACATTCCCCATTTTTGTACTGAAAAGAGTAAAATGCAGAGAATAATATTATGCTAAATAGCGAAAAATCACTGAAGAAAGTTTAGATTTAGCTGAAACATTTAGCTGAAACAGTCACTTTTTCCTCAGTTTTCTGTGTTTTGATGCTGTAAGTCTGACTTTACTCTGAGCTTTCATGAACATAAACATGAACGGTAAATTAAATATAGAAACATTCCTCATTTCTACACAAAAGAGCAAAATGCAGAGAATAATATGATAAATGGGGATAAATCACTGACGAAAAGGTCAGATTTAGCTGAAACAGTCACTTTTCCCTCAGTTTTCTGTGTTTTTATGCTGTAAATCTGAATTTGTTCTGATTTTTTATGAACATCAACATGAACAATAAAACAAATACGGAAAAATTCCCTATTTTTGTACTGAAAAGAGCAAAATGCAGAGAATAATATTATGCTAAATAGCAATAAATCACTGAAAAAAGCTTAGATTTAGCTGAAACAGTCACTTTTTCCTCAGTTTTCGGTGTTTTGATGCTATAAGTCTGATTTTACTCTGAGCTTTAATGAACATCAACATGAACAATAAAATAAATATAGAAAAATTCTCTATTCTTGTACTAAAAAGAGCAAAATGCAGAGGATAATATTATAATAAACGGACATAAATCATTGAAGAAAGCTTAGATAACTGAGGGGAAATAAACTGTGAATTCCCACTTGGTCTTAAGAGTTAACATACACGACTAGAATATCCTTTTTTTTTTTTTAAATCAAACTCAACCAAAACTCTGTTTACTGTGTGCATGAATCAGGTTTGTGTGCATCCAGTCCAAATACATGTGAAACAAAAATGCAGCACTTCCTGCTCTGGAACACACACACAAAGCCACTGAACATGGAAGCAATTTAATTTAGCTGAAAACATAATTGCTGAAACACTTGACTAGAATGTAAACATTATTTCTTGGAGGGCTCTTCCCTCTGTTTTTGAGGTCTGTAATTACATTTTAAACCAGGACTTGACATCCAGCGTTTGTTCGGCCATGTTGCAGCTTTTCCAAGTGAATAACTCGACCGCCTCCTTCTACGGCGCTGCTTTAAGTCGCACATAAAAGTTGATGGGATTTGACCAAGGCTCTCGCTACGACAGAAACAAACCTGGAGGAAAAAAAACCCAAAAAACGACACTTACTGCACACTTTACTCCCTGATCCCTGCCTGCAAATGGCGACTGATACAGTAGGACGTGAAAGACCTAAAAGAGAGCGATATTGTTGCTTTGTCCTGCCGTTGTAAAATGCTCTGTCTGTCTGTCCAATCACAGCGCCCTCTCATTTGCCCGTCCATGGGTGAGAAGGAGAATTTGCCACATGAAACCATAACCCAATTAATCACTGGTGCATATACAGGAACTGGAGGGGCGCTTGGTGTGTGTGCGTGTGTGTGTGTGTGTGTGTGTGTGTGTGTGTGTAACAGTACAACGGCCTAAACTACACACATTACACGTAAGATAAGTACAGTATAAACGCTCAGCTCCGTGATAACCAAATTAAGTCCGACTGGAAATTGGCTGCAAATGTGCGAAACATTCACTAATTATAATAAGGTGTGTTCTTTGAAATGACACAGTCGTACTGATTTTTAATGTGTTTTTTCAATGTTAAGAGGAATTAAACAGCGTGTGAGTGTGTATAGTATACGCGGCTGCTTTAACTGCTTCACCAAAGGATCCTGCATTTAACAACAAACTGCCGTTATATATTTTTATTTTTTTTATTAACTCATATTAATGTTTACATCCACAGAATTATTTTTGTGGCGACGTACAAATTATTATTTATTTATTTTTTTTACATTTAATCGCTATTTATATTAATAGAATTCTCAGCGTTTTGCATTTTTTAGTAGAAATGATTGATTTGTCGATGTTTAATTTACTGTTTGTGTAAATGTTCATAAAAGCTTAAAGTAAATTCAATCGTTATTATATTGAAATGGAGGAAAAAGGGACATATTTTCAGCAAAATATGTCAATCATTTACCATAAAAACAAGCTCCAACCACTGTGTTTGTCAAACTACACTGTAAAAAGTAAAATATTCAATCAATTTAAAAATTGTCTTTAATAGATCACACATAAGAAAAAAATAGTTGAGTGAACCAAATTGAATTATATTAAATATAACTTAATGCAATTTAATTTTGACCTATTGAAGAGAAATTTTGAAGTTGATTCAATGTTTTACTTTTTACAGTGTACATGAACATTAAACAAAAAACTAAGAATCTGCACTTTCCCTGCATTATTATTTAATGTATTGATAGGATTAGTGGTTCAGAAATTATTCAACATTTTAGATCCGTCCATGTTTGTTTGTTTGTTTTTTAGTATATGTTTATTGAATTTTCCAGTTTCAAAACAAACCAACAAACACAAACATTGCTCGGCTATATTAAGAAAAAAAAAAAGGATATAAAATCAGATCAGTACATGCTTGGTCGTTTTGGTCTTTGACGGTTAAAAACTAAAAAGGGAACTGAGGGAAAAGTAACTTTTCCAGCAAAATATATCATTAAGTGAACATAAAAACAAACATCTACAGCCAGTGTCATTACTCAAACAGCATGGGTTTTACTGGTGAATCACTATGTTGCAGAAGATGACAGTGTTTCCACGGTAACTACGGAGCTTGTGAACGTCCATATGGGTCGTATGTGACGAACATGGTAAAAGCTGAGAAACTGCATTTGAGCTGAATTATTTCAGTGTATTTGTAGAATTAGTGAGTCATAAATGATCAAACATCTCAGATCAGCCAGTGTTCGGCTTTGAAACTCAGCACTGATGAGGTTGTTTTTGGTTCGGTTTCAAAACTATGAATTCAATTCCTATCATATTGGGTTTATAGATTACCACTGACCCAGATTAGATGGCGTTACATTTTGGGGAAGTAGGTCAAAGGTCAAATTTTTTTTAAATTACTTTTTAAATTTTGATGTTTTCTCACATTTGAACATACTATAATACTAGTGAACCAGGTAGTTTTAGCTTTGCTCAAATGTACTGTTAATAGTAGGAGGTAAACACGCAACGCTTTTAAAAGTCACTGAAAACAGTGGCTCCCAGACGACCACAGATGCACTCATTTTTAATCTTGACTGATATTGTAATATGTGCACTTTAACCCAGTAGTCATTCTGTTGTTCCAAATCCAGTGTATTTAACAGTCTGACACTCTCAAAACACCAAATGTAGAACTTTGGACTGAAAAAGAACATATACACTCAAGGAAAAAAGAAACACACCATTCAGTTTTGGGAGTTTTGGGGGGGCAGAATAATTTTTAATTTTTGAGATCCACCAGTTTTATATGAACCCTACATCTATTTCTAATCTTCAGGCCAACTTTTTCGGCGTTTACACATTTTGGAGTCCAACAACACAACCAAACAATAGAGCACCCCAGGAACCAAAAGTGACAGGAGTTGCATCATACTGTGATTACGGATGGTTCTGGCCGACACTGGCCTGTGGGGTGTCCCAATGGTCTTGGCTGTGAACCTGGTGGCGGGCTGGAACCTGTCACGGGGATGTGCCAGCCGGTTGGCGCGGTCTTGTGTAGCGTTCGTTACACGTGGGCGACCAGTACGAGGGCGGTCCTTAGAGGAACCGGTGGCGTGGTATCGCTCACCAAGACGAGTAATGGTAGAGCGGTGGACTCTAAACACCCTGGAGACAGAAGGACAACCCTGTCCAGCTTGGATCAGCCAATAGCTCCATCCCTCTCTGGTTGCGACAATCGTGGCATCGTGCAGAAGTGTGTTTGTGGCTTCATTCTGGTGCCCTTTT
>JAQQZY010000015.1:32364755-32377834 GCA_030068375.1 Ostorhinchus rueppellii
TCAGACCTGTGATGAACTGGCGACTTGTCCAGGGTGTACCCCGCCTTCACCCTTAAGTAGCTGGGATAGGCTCCATGTGGCCCCCGTGACCCTAGTGAGGATAAAGCGGGGATAGAAGATGAATGAATGAATGAATGAAACTGGAGCCTTGATTGGTCCCTGTGAACAACCTAATTTTTTTCCCCAAATATTAATTTCCATAAATGAATTTCAATTTTGTATCATATTTGATACATCAGGTCTCAATGCTCAAATGTTGTTATTTTTGAACAAACAAAAACATAACACAAACATGTCTAACAAATTGGTAATTCCTTTTTAAAATTGCCAAAGTTCTGCCTCCTTTGTCATTAATAAGTATGTGTATGTATGTAGAAATATATATATATATATATTTTTATATATATTTTATTATTGCACCTTGGGACGACTTCATCTAATTGTATACATCAGGTTTTTTGAGAATAAAGATGTCACACTGATCACATAGAGGGCTTCAAAGCTTGTGTCAAATACGATACGTTTGACATTATAGGGTATGTTCTGTTACATTTGTATTCTGTGCAGACTACACTCAAACCTGAACACAAATCTCTTGATTATATGAAACAAAACCCCCCAAATGTTCCCCTCGTTCTTTCCTAACTTTTCCACGCAGTGATTATTTGCTAAAACGTTCCTCTTTGAAACTCAAAAGCTCAACTTCTGAATTGATTGTAAGCTCTAAGGCCTCTCACATCCATCTCTTTCACAGTGTAATAAGTGAATTAGTGAGACGGGGAAGATGATGTATAACGAAGGCTGGCACCTCTAAAACCTGCTGTAAATCCACACGCCACAGCCAGTTAATGTGGTCGACGACCTGCTGCCATCATCCGTCACCATACCCACTGACAACCTGAAACCGGAGAAAGATAGTGTGACGAGTTTGCTGTGAAGTCATTTCTTCTGATATATCTTAATCAAATACACAATAAACATGTCCCCATTAATAAAGCACAGAGTATTTGGAGTGATATACGGCAGAGCAGAAGTCTACAGCCACCTGCAGATTTGTTGTTTTTTCAGGGTTGAAATGAGCATTAATATTTATTTATTATTCTCTTTTTTTCACACACAACAACAAAATACAGGGAGTACTTACTCAGTCTGAATAGATTGATAGATTCCAAAGTTCACATTTTTTATTTCTTTCTTTTAAATCTTCCCATTTACTTCTAATTGGTCGAAATACATGTGAGGGGCGGGGTTTGTTGTGCCTGACACCACTTCTTTTTTTATGAAGTTTATGAAGTCTTTTTTTATTTTTTTATTTTCTTTTTCCAAACATATCACACATCTAACGGTGGGGTCTTCCTATCCATGTGGTGGATTTTTACCCCCCCCTCACACACACACACACACACACACACACACTTTGAGTACCCATAATAGATAAAGTGGGACATGAAAAGCTAGCTACAGTAGGTGTCAGTGCATTGGATCTGAAAACTTGGCTGTAAATGCTTTTATATAGCACGACAAATATAGACACTATGGTAAATATAACGATCCTAGTGGTTTTCCTGATCCACACTGTAAAAAGTCAAACATTGAATCAACTTTAAAAATTTTCTTCAATAGATCACACATAAATAAAATGAGTTGAGTGAACCAAATGAAATTATATTGCATATAATTTAATGTAATTTAATTTAGTTCACTCAACTCATTTTTTTTTTTTATTTGTGACCTATTGGAGAAAAATTTTGAAGTTGATTCAATAGTTTGCTTTTTACAGTGCAGACATGTGGGTTTTACGTGAATCTCAGTCTCGTTCCAAGTTTCGTGTGTAACCTATCGCGTCCACTCGCATTACGTGCGGAACCTGCCCATGTAAACACAAATAAATTGCGAGTAATTTTTGCAACAGCGGTCATTTTTGTGAAACATTCAGCCTTGCATAATTAGTTCAATTCCCAAAATGGACCTGTGAGAGAAGAAAAAGATATTGGAAAAAACAGCGGCATGTAAATTTCGTGTCCTTTTTATTGTGTTACATGTGGGGTTTTGTATAAAAATGATATAAAATTGTGTTTTATCTGAAAAATACTTTATCTTTTACCTCAGTAAATATTTAATTTTGAAATAGGCCCAAAGTGCTTCTCAACTCGCTCCATAACATTAGACTGGTTGGAATTTTGAATGTCGTGTTTTTATGGATGGATGGATGGATGGATGGAGATAGATAGATGGATAGATGGATAGATGGATAGATAGATAGATGGATAGGCTTTATTTTGAACATATGTAAGAAAAACAAATTATCAATTGAAACAGGACAATCCAATATATGCAAATAAACCCACCGAAAAAGAAAAACAAATCTCACCCATTGTGTAACTATTTCATTGGAGCGCTTTAACAATACTTTATCTCTGAAGAAGAGGAGGAAGAAGCTGAGTTTACATTGTCCTTCCCCAATTTCACTAATGCAGTGTTTCTCAACCTTTTCTGAACAAAAAGCCCACTAATGGAATGAATGAATGAGTGGTTTATTTTTGGTTTGCACAGCCATCACCCCACGCCACACCACAATAAACACACAAAAAAAGGAACAGGCCAGAAGCAGAAGCTTATTTTTGGCCTCTCCTTTTCACCCGACAGACCGTCTTGTGTACATCGTCCAGAATTCACATTATAACAAAAAGAATCAACAACAACAAAAACACATCGACCCTCTGCATTTAATATTCCTGAAGGATCTTCTACTTAAAACATGTTTGAAACTGTCAGAGAAGTCGACAACTTAAATGCACCGTCAAGTCCATTCTATAATTTCACACCCACTAACCACACGAACTGCATCATAAGCCTCCTGCCCACCCCCCTAAAAAAAAAAAAAAATTGGGATGAGGCTGTAGACGTTGTTCAAACACTAACCTGTATGTGGTGGGTTCTATAGCTCTGTAGATGAACCTCCCTCACCTCATCATTTCTCACCTGCCGCCCCCGGAAAACTAACTTATGGGCGGGTGGTCTTTACTGCCCCCGTTGAGAAACACTGAAATAGTCCTAGTCTTTGCAGGAGGGGGGGGGGGGGGGGGGGGTGTCTGCTGTATCTGCTTTGGACTAAGAGCCAGTGAGTCCATGATTTTTCATGATTCTTTTTCCCTCCCGTCCTGTGCTTGCACTCTTCTGGGAGACTGTCCACACCCTCCTGGGGGGCTCGGTTATGAGATGACAAAAAAAAAGAAAAGAAAACACAACTAAAAGATGCACAAATATAGAACTAAATGGGTTCTAAAGGTTTAAGTCACTATTTAATGTGACCTCTGACCCCATGACAAGAGAAACATCTGACGTGTGACGAACGAAACCTGGTGTAAAACATTAGAAAATTCATAACTTAGATTAGATTAGATTGGATTGAATTAGATCAGATTGATTTACAGTTGATTAGATTACGTTTGATTAGTTTAGATGCAATTGGATTACATTAAAATTAAATTAGATTGAATTCGATCAATTTAACTTAGATTAGATTACATTTCATTAGATCAGATTCAATTAGATTAGATTGGATCTAATTAGATTAATTACATTCAATTATATTACATGACATTAAAATTAAATTAGATTAGATTGAATTCGATCAGTTTGATTTAGATTAGATTATATTCTATTAGATTACATCCAATTGGATTAGATTACGTTGAAATTAGATTAGATTAGATTCAATTAGATTAGATTAGATCAGACTAGGCTAGACTAGACTTTCTCGGTCCCACAACAACAACAACCAATGTGCAAGCATAAACATGGTACAAAATACAAATATCAGTAGAATCAGAATCAGAAATACGTTATTTATCCCGAGGGAAATCCTGTTCATATCAGTGTTCCAGTCAGTGACACAAACAGGGAAAGGGACAGAAAGGCTATGCACATAATGAAACCAGGTAAAGGGCAAAATAAAAAGACTATGTACAATGTATACAACACCATAAAAATAGACTATGTAGAATAATACAACAGTATAAAAGTATAATATAAGTCAAGAAAAAATCTAAAAATAAATCTCCTATTGTCTGATCAAAATGGTTAAATTCATGTAAATGCAAAGGGAGGTCACATTAAATACGACCACTTTGGTTTACAGAAGCTGTTTTTCCCTGAAACTTTGTTTTTTCCTGCTGTACGTACTTCACATATATCCAGATTAGATCTTAATACAGAGACAGAAATACATCTGTGTGGTCATTAGAACGTTACTAAACCAACAAACCTAACATCACCCTCATTTCACAGTCTGTAAATAATCATAAGAAGAAAAAAAAAACATCTCCTGAAGATTCAACAGTGTATGAAACGAACGATACATGAAGCAGTGTTTGAAAATGCAGTGTAATGTAATATTAGTGAATACATTTTCACAAATGGCTTGCATAATCATTCTCCTAAAAAGAGTTCATTAAGTTCATTCAGGAGGAGCATAATATTAGCATTAGTGAATAAATTGGTGCCACTGTGATGTTTGGCGCCACAGAAATGCGAGTTATTGGAATCTGCTCAGTAAATGAGTTTTCCATAACAGAAAAGATTGGAATTTATTTCACACACTAGGAATTTTTTGTTGTGTGCCCTACTTAACTTTTAATCTTTGAGTCAGATCATGTACTGTAACAAATGCAGAACATAAAATAGTTGGATAATATGAAAGCAGCATATGTGTGTGTGTGTGTGTGTGTGTGTGTGTGTGTGTGTGTGTGTGTGTGTGTTATTATTTTCATTATAATGCAGCAGTGTGGTTGGCCTGTGTCTGCTGCATCCTTTAACTTTTTTTCCCATACATCAGATGCCTTCCCAGCCTGCAGCATGCAACCCCCACCACAACAGCTGGCGTCTCAGTGAGGATCCTGACGCTGCTCTGCCACCCCTGCCTTTCATTGCGGATCACGTATTTTGTTGTCGGAGGCCCCTGATGTCGCTCAAAGTCGAGGAAAATACAAAGACGTCACAACTCCATCCGCAATGTGTGGGAGGAAAAGCACAGACTCGTGGCCATTTTAACAAAAAAAAAAAAAAAAAATCCTTTTTTATTCTCATTAGACTGTGGATCATATGTTACCCATGCGTGTGTAAAGTATGATGACTTTCACAAAGTTCAAGTCAGCTTCACTGTCAGTTTTGCCATGTGTACATTACAAACAGAAAACGGAAATGACAATACTCTAAAGCCCCACAGTGCAAAATGAACATGGTAGAAAAAAAAAAAGAAAGAAAAAGAACATTTTATAAATAATAAACAGAATATAACAATAAGCAGCAGGAGGTTGAGGAGACGATAAATAGACAGTAAAGGTGCAACAGTGAAGTTTGGATGAGGTTTTTGGTCATAGAAGTGATTGAATTAAAGTGCCATATATTATTGTGATAGGTTTTCATGCACACAGATACAGTAACGAGTAAGTTTTTAAAATATATTCAACAAATTCATTGTATTTATTCCAAAATCCGTATTAAAAATATCAGGATCCAGTTCCAAAACCAGCAACTGGGCAAAACTTGTTTTTAACCCTATCTGAGATCAGGATAAACAGACTGAGCATGGGAACGCGTTTGATAAATGTGCTTTAAGTCTTAGCAGGTCAGAGGATCCTTAACCCTTTCGTTGACACTGAAACGTCCCTCAGTTTCTGCGGGGCGTAAACGCAACGGACGCTTCAAGGTGGAGGCTCCTGGGGGGCTGACCTGTGGTGAACCCGCGCGCTGCGTTCAGTCTGTCTGTAAAGACTCTGTAGGACCCAGCGGAAAAGTGCTCCAACCGGGAGGGAGACGGAGCCGGAGAGAGCGAGAAAGCCTGAGTGGAGAGAAGACGCTCTCAGATCAGTCAGTGGCTTCATGGAGTTATGTACCTCTGATCCGCCGCCATGGATTGCAATCCGCGATCACTTCTTTTCGTTTTATTTCTTTTATTGTCCTGCGTTTCCCCTTCATACCCCATCATCTACCCTCCCAATGAAGGTAAGGCAACTCTCGGAGCCGTGTGTACGCGTGTTTGTTCGAGCGTCCGTGCGCGCGCGTGGGAATGAATGCGTGTTTGTGTATATGTGCATGTGCGCGACAACGGTGAACATAGGATCATCACCGGCCACTGACTTGTTCTTTGTGCTCCTACTGTCCAAAAAAAAAAAAAAATTAAAAAAAAATACTAGTGATAATAACAATAACAACATGATCCAAAAGCGCATGAAGGTGACACTGAGGTTCCCCGGGAGTCTGGGTCTGAGCAAACCCAGACACATGTACGCTAGACAACTTACACATACACACAAAAGAAAAAAAAGACATAAAAAAAGACAAAGAAACCGTCATTTTGGGTGATTCATAAACCAGCAGAGGGGTGGTGTGACGGATCCCAAAGCGCCCGTCGCGGAGTTATCCCCAGCAATGCGAAACAAACTCCGCTGTCTGCGTTTCCATAATACAGTCACGTTGATTTCTGTTATCCCAGACTACATTCGGGCTATAAACGACCCAGTTCCAGACGTACAGTTATGCAGAATTAAAGCCATGAGCGCAAACGCACGTAACATAAAACAGCGGATTATTCTTCTTCTTATTTTTATTTTATTTATATTCCAGCTATTACGCACACGGAACAGTTGACTGCGAACTACAGTGGGGTCTTGTAATCTGTCCACCTGAGAAAAAAAGGCATGTCGTGATAATAAATGGTGTTTAAGATGAGATTTAAGGGGAAAAACTGAGAAAAAAACCCCCAGAGACAAACCACAACGGGACAGACGATAAAAGTTCACATATGGCTTTTCGTTGTTGCTCTTTTGGAAACATGGCACAGTTCGATCCACCGTGTCCATGCTCTGAGCTCAGACACTTATTTGGAGTTTTATTTTTGCTTAATCTTGGATGGGAATTTCAGTTTCTTTGCCTTTGTCACATCTAAAAGTTTTTTTCCCCCTCCCAACTTACTGTAAAGTTATTACAGCGTGGGGAGGAAAAAAAAGCCAAATACGCATGATGAAGAGGGCTGTTAGTGGTGGTAAAAATCCAACAGAACTCAGAAGATATACATGTGTATTTTTGCCCAAGAGGATGTGATTTTATGCTCAGAAAACCAGCAAATGAAATGGTTAAATTGGACATGATAACGCACTGACACGGATAGTTGTTTCAATCGGAAATGCGTAAAACAGTTTCCATTATTTTATGCGTAAATCAGTGAATCTAAACCAAACTTAACAGCACTACCTGTCGCAAGGAAATATGACTGATATCTGATGTGTGTTGGAGAAGTTTGGAGCACTTTAAGGCCAAGGCCACGTCGAAAGGTCAGCCCTGATCCACGAGAAACATCCTAAAGCAAAAACTTTTACCCCTGATCTCTGCAAATCCTGGCCCAACTCTGGCTGTTTTCGTTGACAGGATTTACAGCCCATATCACTCCAAACTCCTGAAAAGTTGTATTATTTGTTCTTTCAGCACAGTGAGCACTTGAAGTCTGGCATATTTCTCTTATTGAATTATAAGTTTGTGATTTTAGGCAGTTGAGACAGTTGCTGAAAACCATGTGCGTGGGTGTGTGTGTTCAGTGTTCTGTGTTCTGTGCGCCGTCTCTTCTTTTACATTAACATCCCAGCCCTGGTCCCAGCTCGGCTTTTTGTTCAACAGATCAGGATAATTAACAACACTAAACGTGTGTAAAAGTGAAAAAGTGGAATAGATTAAAAAAAAAAATGTGAGAGTTCAAATGAGCCAGGCCTTTATATAAAACACACGTCTAATAAACATTTGCTTTGAGTTACTTACAAAAATCATGTGGATTTTCTTGGTTTGTTGAAAAATCAGAACTGCACTAGTTAAAAAAAAGAAAAGAAAAAAAAGAGAGAGAAAGAAAAGTCCACAATAGGCACCGCGCGTAAAAATATACACCAGTCTGGAGTTAGTGTGTGTGAGAAAGAGGTTGAAAGTGAGTAAAAGAAGGAGAAGTTTTAGCAGATTTCTCTTTGTGTGTGAGGATATAAAGAGGCACAAAGAGCCCAGACAGAGCTCCAGGCGCACACTTTGAATGGAAACAGAAGAAAGGTGTCAAGTGTTAATATCAAAAGCAAATCAACCAATTAATTTCATCTTCCCAAGGCATCAATCTGCCAGAGAGTGTCAGTATAGAGCTGCCTCCTGTCTATATGCTATATCGAAAGCTATATGATCATACATTGACCTAAAAGGAAAACGAGCACACACTGAAATTGTGGGAAGCATTTTTTTCTGTGTAGTTATTAAACTGTTGTAGTATCAGCAAAAAAAAAAAAAAAAAGAGAAAAGTAGCTCACGGGCGTAAACTCCAAATGGGATGGTTGAACTTCTACACTAATATATATTTACTAGTAATATTTGGGACAATGTGGTGCAAGTAAATCCACTTTAGTATATAAAAATGATATTAAAAAGTACATTTGACATTTTGATTTCATTGGAAAGTATGAAAAAACTGTAATAATTCTAACAGTGGGTGCCTTTGTAGTGCGCCGTGCTCACATCAACAAGGATAAAGAAAAAAATCATATGTTCCTGTAATTATTTTCGTGTGGACAGACTCCTGCTGGATCAAAAAATATCATAAAAAGTCTCCTATTCACATTGCAATTTAATGACGGCCTTATTTTTGACATTATGTTTCAAACTCCAGGAACTAAATGCGCAACATCCAAAGTGCCAAAGAAATGCGTAAATTATAAAACAACGGAAGAAAAGAACAAAAAAAGTGGCATGCAATACAAACCACTAGTTTAGACGGAATGATGGGAAACTTGTGGGATTATTCTATCATGTTCTTCCCCTTTTTGAACAAACCACAAGTTTCGTTACTTTTCTTTTCATCTTTCATCCCATTATGCTCGTGCAACATTTTCAGAATAACTTCCGTTTAGTTTAATGACCTTGTTTAAAACTTTAAGGAAAAGTTGAACATAGGAAGGGAAATCCGTGATGTTACTTTCTTGACATGAAAAAAAGTAACCCCCCTGGAAACAAGTTTACTTATATAATCCTGGGAAAAAAGAAAAAAAAAATCTAATAAACTTGTCGGGTGATTTGGCACGGTCTTTACGCGTTTGCATGGTGAGCTTTGGTCCGCAGCGGGGCGTCGGGAGGCCTTCTGTATTTTTAGCCGCCGGTTGGGGAGGCTTGGCCCGGGGAGCTGTGCGCACTAGTTCCGCTGGGACTCAGGGGCGTTTGTGAGCGATGGTACCTACGAGAGGTGGTGGAAATGTGCTCCTTTAAAAGTCCCCCACCTCCGTCAGCATCATCAGCACCCCACCCACTTGCGCACATTTGTGTAGATCCTGCATTTGTAGGTGCGTAATCACCAAAGCCAGAGGATGGAGAGTGGCATCCTTAAGTCCAAACCACGTGTTTTGGCTCCAGAGTTGAATAAATGAGATAAGTAAGTGAGTGTGGGTTATGTATAGACAGACAATAAAGTATATCCTTGCAGTGTGTGAGCAGAGGAAGGTGGTGTATATGTATGGATGTGTATGTGTGGGTGTGGGTGTGGATTTGTGTGGCCGTTTTAGTGTGTCTTTGCATGCAGGTAAGGGAATAAAAGAAAAAGAAAGAAAGAAAGAAAAAAAGAAAGAAAGAAAGAGGAATGAGAGCAGAGGGGTTGGCAAAGCAGCAGCAACATCAGACAGAGCGACTCTGCACTTGAATAATTCATAATGGGAGGTGAACACTTCACCCTTTAACACAGACACAAGTCGCCTTGCTTTGCCTGCACTGCGGCCTGCCAACCTTCACACTGACAGAGCCAGCCTGCACACACAAAGCTCCTTTCCGCTGCTTATTTCGCATGTAGATCAGAGATATTAGCAGAAGATGCACACACGGAGCTCTTCTTCTCCTATCCTGATTGGTCGTCTTGTTTCGGATCTGTGTGTCTGAGTACTGCCTGCTGCTAATTGTATCTGGAGAAGTCTTTTCCTACCCCCCTCCCGCGTGCATTTCTGTCTGGTTTGACTGAATTGTGCATAAAATGATCAGACCAGAAAGAGTAAACAGTGTTGGAAAAAAAAAAACAACAACAACCCTTCACATGCATCAGTTTATTAGAAAAAAAAACAAACCAAAAAAAAAAGCTGCAGGAAATGTTGGCTGCTCGTGCCTTTTTCACTTTACTTATTTTGTTGAGACTGGTGTTTTTGTGTGCGATGGTGGCCCAGGTATGTGTTATATATTGATTCACCTGTTTCTACCCCTGTGATGTTTTGCTCCTTCACAGACAGGCTGGCTCAGCTTGCTATTAATACTCCTAGTTCCCGTTTAGAGGCACTCCCTGATGGGGCAGGGGCTATATGCTTGGCTGACGCTAGCTTGCTAACTGAGTGTGTGTGTGTGTGTGTGTGTGTGTGTGTTAGAGAGGGCGAGAGTAAGACAGACTGTCAGCAAATGTTTGTGTATGCTTATATTTTCTGCTTGCTTGTGTTGAGTGTGCATGTGTGGAGGCAGTAAATATACCGTGGATGAGGGCGTGTGAGTGGAAGCGCTTTTGTTTTTCAGCGTAGTGGTAAATAATTCCACAAATATTTCCCTTTCAATTTCACTTTTCGACTCTAATGGCGAGAGGAGAGGGTGCGTCTTTGTTTTGCGTAAATCCACGCAGTGTTTGCGTGTTTTCCTGGTGTGTACGCATGTGTCATGTATGTGTGTGTGTGTGTGTGTGTGGGTGCTGATTTCCCCAGCCAAGTGCAGCTGGAGGGGACTTTTTCCTCATGCGATATGAGAGCCGTCTAATTTTCTGCTCTCAAATTCCCCCGCTCGGCTCAATTTGAGTAGTGGGCTCGGCTCGTTGAGAAATGTAAATTGGAAGCAATGGCCCTGGATGCTGAGCTGCTATTATCTGACATGAACAGATAGCTTCATTAGACTCTAATAGGAATGTGTCTACTGCCACTCAACTGGCTGAGTGGCTTAGCACGGCTGCAGCTCAGGTGAGCCGCCATTTAGCAGCTTTTTGAGCCCGGGATTCCATAATAAACCTTCCAAACGTGTGTGTTTTCATTCCTCCTCCTCCCGTTGAACTTCCTTTCCCGCTACACCGCCTGATCGTTATCGCAATCGCCTGTAGAAAATGGCGATTTCCATCTCAACCTTTAATCCGAAAGAAAAACGAGTGGAAAGAATCACTTCTCTACGCGAGTCTTAGAGGGAGGTGCCTTTTGCGTGAGTCCAAAGGATTACAACAGGAGTCCTTCGCGGCCCACAAATATTCCCGGACCGTCTTTTGTATGTTTGAAGCATTGAATTGGAGGATAGAGGGAAATGCATCATCATATTTCAACAGTAAATAGATTTACAGCTGCACTGCTGCTTCACTTCGGTGTGTGTTTAAGTGTGCGTTGGCAGTGGGTTGCTTTGCTCTCAGCAGGATGAGGAGTGGGTTCAGACTTAAAAACAGAAACCGGCACTTGGAGTTCATTTTCATCTTCCCACATTAACCCATTCAGACCCAAACATCCCCCGACGACAGAAGCATCTACTGATCGAACCTATTGATCCGCTGAATAAATGGTGTAAAATACAGTTTTTCATCTTTTCATGCTCATCAGATATGACCCATTTGGACGTTCAGAAGCTCTGTAGTTACCGTGGAAACACCGTCCTCTTCTACAACATTGATTCACCAGTAAAACCCATGGAGTTGGATCAACGACAGTGGATGGACACACTTGTTTTTGATGTATTTTCCAGAAAAAAAAGTGATGTTTTCTTCAATTTTTTTCTGCTTTTGATATAATAATCTTCAACTTTAATCTGAGTTTTTAGGAAATTCTACATTATGAGGAGATTAAGTATAGGAAAACACCTGATTTATAGTGAAAAATGCCAAATACGGAGCCATAATGTTGGAATAAATGGTGATAAATAAGTAAAAAAAAGGTTCAATAGAGAGAAAAAAAATCTCTTGGGAGCTGACAAAAGTAGAGTTAATCTTCTCATTTTAATTTCTCACACTTATTCATTGTTAACAGCGACATGTTTTTTTATGAAGCCCAGTGTTCCAGATGAATAAATCGATTAACAATACCCTGAAATAATGACATTCCTAAAAGTTCTTGACAATTTGCACAATTATTACACTTTTCACTCACATTGCACTTACTCGGTGTCCTGTTCACACTGCAGCGGGGCATCTTATTAGTGTTTTCTCATTCTCTGGAGGAAAAACAAGTCCTCACAAGCTGCTTATTGTTTCTTGTGTTGCCAAACAGAATCTGGTGCTAAACTGCAGTGACAGTTTGGCGACTGAAGTGGGCCATCCACATAACATACGGCTGCCTCCACATTCCACACTCCATATGTCATGGCCCTTACAGACAGTTGTATTCGATGACAATCATTCACACTCAGCCATCTGTATATACTAAGAATAGAATGTGTTGGAGCTCATTTTTGGGTTGCTCGAGGAAGATGCTGTTTTTCAGAGCTCATTTGGCTGTCATATGCACTTATTTATAAAGCAAAACATGATCATATACTGTTTACACATCTGGCTTTGTTTACTGTTTACCCTGGACTTCTGTAGAACGGCAGTATAAAAATATAAGTATTAAATTATGACACTGAAAAATATGCTGCATCTGTTTAAAAAAATAATAATAATAATAAAGCTCTACATTTTATTAAACACATTCCACACAGTTAGATTTGTCACATCTGTAGACATTTTTTAAAACAGGTTAACCCTTTATAATTCACTCATAGAAATACTGTGAAATTCAAAGTTTCAACCTTAATGCGTTGTTGGAAGACATAACAGGACTTTATTAATTTGTGAAATTGTTAAAAATAAATTATGTAGAAAATCAAGGTCAACTAAATTACCATATTTGGTTCCTTGCCCATAAGTGCCAAAAAATAAATAAATACATTTTATATATATATATGGATGAATTACATATATTAAAAAAAGAAAAAAAAACGGCAAAAGTGTGAGGTGAGGTGAAAGGAACATGTAATTTAGAACAAACTCTGAATTGTTATGTAGAAAATTAGTCATTGAAGTTACCATATTTGGT
>JAQQZY010000015.1:32404755-32422017 GCA_030068375.1 Ostorhinchus rueppellii
ATCTGCACCAAAGGTGGACACACTAAATATGGACATTTATGGGTATTATTTGTCAACAAGGACTATTTTGTTATTCCCAATTTGTCATTTTCTGTTTGAATAACAATTAAATTGTTCATTTGAAACAAGATTTTGATAAACTATGAGGTTATTTTATGTTTTCTTGTTTTCATGACAGGTGGTCTAATACATTTGTTAAGCACTGTAAGTAAATGAGAAAAAAAGATGTTTAAAATTTAACAAAAAATGTGAACTTTGACGTACTTTTCCTAAAATGTAATCACATCTATTCTGGGTCACTGGCAATCTATAAACCCAATTTGCTGTGTATTCAACCAATGGATCTGCTGCCAGTGTTAACAAACCAAACCAAAAACAATAAACTTTGCATCCCCTTCAAGGGGTGGGGTTAGAAGAAAATTTCAGCCATTATTGGGTTAAATTGTCTCATTTCAACTAAAATGATCTACCAGTGGAATAAGAAAATTACATTCGTCACGTTATCTTAAAATAAGGATTATGAATATACAAATAAGGATTATAAAATGCTAAAATTCTTATTTTAAGCTGAATATATGTGTTTCAAGTCTTCATAGTAAGATTTTTTTTTTTTTACTGTGCTTTATATGTGGTCATATGAAGATGTAAGACATGTAGATATGTCAAGACAAGACTGGATAAAACAGATAAACAGTTACTGTGTCTGCCATCCTCATCCTCCATTAACGCACCTAATTTTGTTATAAATATAGCTTAAAATTAGTTGAAATATCTAAATGGGGCTAGCTCAAGATGTCAATTTTAAAACAATTTGGAACAAGTCAAATAATCTCAGCAAGATTAAGTCTGAATGAGTAAATACATGTAAAAAAAAATATATAGATATTTCAAGATAAATATTCCAAATTCAAGTCCGTTTAGCTTAGTCAGACATTCATTTTTTGCAGTGTGAGAGCTCCTTTAACACAGGCGCTCACACCCTTACACACACACCCGCACACACACTTGCCAAATATGTAACGGAGAACCAGGACTTCTTAGCTCGTCATTAATTTCGGTGTTCAGGCTGAAAGCACCTGCTGTGTCTGCCTGCTATGAGACTTTAAACACTTCACATGAGCCTTATGTGAATGTATATGTGTGTGCATGTGAGTTTATGTTTCCATTACTGCTTGTGTGAAAGGAGCGATAATTCAGTTTCCACTTACCCAGACACTGTACTGCTCATTCAGGCGTACATTCATTCTGAATTTCACCGCGAGGGAAAGAAAAAAAAAAAAAAAAAACAAGAGAGAGAGAAAACATCCATTTACACCTTTTTGGCCCATTCGTTTTAATGACTGTCATTTTAACCACAATGAACCCAGTGTTTTAGGTGTTTGTCCATTTATCATCGTTCTGATTCAGTGTTTATTTGCCTGGACAGCGAAGCCAAAGCACATGATCAATGAGTCTTCCCGCTGTGTTGAATACAAAAAGAATGACCTCGCTTTCTTCTCTCCTCTCCTCTCTCATTGCTTTCTCCCAGTGGAGGGAAAATGTAAGATAGACACGAACGTTCCTGGTATACACTCATATCTGTCTATACTCCGTAGCTGCTTTTTCTTTGTTTTTTAGTGGATTCAGCACGTTTCAGTAGCAGTAGAACTGTGATGCAAATAACCTAAACTGCAGCTTGAACGTCCTCACTTGTAGAAAAAAAAACATGTTAGTACAAGGGTGGAAAAAAAACACTATGAGATTTTGCTAATATTTAACCGCAATTAAGCGGCTTCATACAAATTTCAGCAGAAACGAGAGGGTAAATCATGCTTCATGGATATTTTCACAGCTCCGTAATCTAGAAAATTTGGCTAAGACAGCAAGTTTGCTTTTAATTAATTTGACTACGTTACAAGAGATCTGGTAGTGCGATTTTTCACCCTTAAGTGTTTATTAGATGTTTAGTATTCAGCAAGAGTGAATCTGAATCTAAATAATTCATTTCTACATGCTTACAGGGTGGAAATAACTTTATTTTTCTCACTATCTCCCCCCTTCTCCTCTTATTCCTTCACTCTCTTTTACTGTTTCTACAACTTATCCCCAATCTTCTTCTACTGCTAATTTCCCCCCTCCTTCACTGCTTATCTCCCGCTTTCTTCTTCTTCTTCTACCTTTACAATCTTTTCTCATCTAACTCGCTTTCCCTCCGTCTCGCTTGATTCCTCTTTATTTCTATTTGGTTCTCTCCCTTTCTTGTTTCTGCATTTCCCTTCCTTTCCTTCTCCATCTTTTCCAGTGGGAGGAGATCAGTGGGGTGGACGAACACTACACCCCCATCAGGACCTTCCAGGTTTGCAACGTAATGGAGTATAGCCAGAACAACTGGCTTCGCACCAACTGGATCCCTCGCCAGTCAGCCCAGAAGATCTATGTGGAGCTGAAGTTTACACTGAGGGACTGCAACTCCATCCCCCTGGTCCTGGGCACCTGCAAGGAGACCTTCAACCTCCTCTACCTGGAGACAGACGACGACCAGGGAAGTCACTTCAGAGAGCACATGTTCATTAAAATCGACACCATCGCTGCCGATGAGAGTTTCACCCAAATGGACCTCGGAGATCGCATCCTCAAGCTGAACACTGAGGTGCGTGAGGTGGGTCCCATGATCAAGAAGGGCTTCTACCTGGCGTTCCAGGATGTGGGCGCCTGTGTCGCTTTAGTTTCAGTGAGGGTTTACTTCAAGAAGTGCCCGTACACTGTGAGGAATCTGGCCTCCTTCCCCGATACGGTGCCCATGGACTCCCAGTCGCTGGTGGAGGTCAAAGGCTCCTGCGTCAACCACTCCAAAGAGGAAGAACCTCCACGAATGTACTGCAGCACAGAGGGGGAGTGGCTTGTGCCGATAGGGAAGTGTCTATGTAACCCAGGGTACGAAGAGAGGAGCAACACCTGCCAGAGTAAGACATCATTTTACCTTCCAACACAGGGGCGTCAAACTCATTTTAGTTCAGGGGCTACGTACTCGAAACCAAGAAATAATTTTTACTCCACCTCCTGAAGGGATGGCAAGGGGTATTGTTTTTGATTCGGCTTGTTTGGTTGTTAACACTTTAGCAGCAAAACTGTTGCTTGAATTCATACCAAATTGGGTTTGTAGATTATCAGAGACCCAGAATAGATGTGAGTACATTTTAGGAACAGTAGGCCAACGTTCAAATTTTTTATGAATTTATTTTATTTTATTTACCATTTACTTATAATGGGCAAAATTTCGCATCTCTGTAGCAGCAAAACTATTGGTTGAATTCATACCAAATTAGGTTTATAGATTGCCAGTGACCCAAAGTTACATTTTTGAATTAGTTTTTAAGTTCTTCTCCTCCCTTCTACTAATAATGGGAGAAATTTCACATGTCTATAAAAACATCAATTTTATTTCAATTGACTTCAAACCTGTCACATGTATGGGGCGATTGATACGCTGACATCAGCACGTGCATAGACATGGTGACATCAGCTGGATCGATGCCAAAATAAGCTAGAATAAGTGCAAGAGCCAGGGTTTGTTGAGCCTGGTACCAGTTTTTATTCATTGTTTTAGTGTGAAAATGAGAAAAACCTGAAATTTCTTCCAAAAAATTGATTCAGCTTATTATTAACAAACCTTACAGATCACAGTGGATCTACAAATGCACAAAACACTTAGTGACAGTGATAGTTTTTCACATGGGATTTTTCTTTTTTGGAGCTGCCATTATTTATAGACGCTATGTTATGTTATTTTCCGTAAGGTCACATTGGACTGTATGTAGACCCTTAACTAAAACCAGTTTGACGCCCTTGACTGTACTTTGTAAATTCATCCCATGGGTCGGATCGGACCTTTTTGTGGGCCGGTTTTGGTCCAGGGGGCCGTATGTTTGCCACCCCTGTTCTAACACATCGTTTTATACTCATATCCTGTCCTATCCTGTCATGGAAATCATATTTGCTTTCTTTAAATAACTCATTCAATGCACAATTTGATGAGAAGACTCTGCTACCTCATATCCTCCACCTCAGAACTTTTAACGTCAGGAAGCCAACAGTTGTGAGTCGATGTGTGTGCAACAGCTTCAACAGACAAATCCCAGAGTGTCGTTGGATATGCATGTATATTTCCGTGCTTTCCGTGCGTTTGATGTGTTATCCAGGCCTTTGAGCTTAAGCGTGCATTGTGCAGTAGTTCAATGGTAAGCTGCTTTGTCACATCATTAGCTATGGAAACATCTAAATCAAAGTAGCAGGGATGGGACTGATAGAACAGAAGAAAGCAGAGGGCTGGAGTGAATGGTGAGTGGTGGAATAGTTGTGGTCGTGATTGTGGGTGTTGGTGGAGTCATGAGCGGGCAGACATTGAGTCTGGAGATACTCGATTTCACCGAAATGTCTGTTGTCGCCTTCAGAGGCGGTTGCAATAGTCAAAGAATGCAGTTTATCTCTATGCCTCTGAGTTTACTTTTCATTTCTTGCCCTACCTGATATAAAGGGATGTGAGTCGATCGAGAGCATAGCTTTTAGGGAATCAAAAATGTTACAGGAAATGAGTAGTTGCTGTCAGTTCAGCTCATTCGACTCTCTTCACAAAACTTATAAAACAGTTATCATTTCATGTAGAACAGGAGCACCACTGCAAAAAAGGTGAACTACGCAGAAGAAAACCAATGAAAAGCAGCTGCTACTGTGAGTCTTTCAGCATCGGCCAGATATGAACAGAAGCGATAAGAGACGCTGTTTTTATTGAGTTGGGGATAGATAATATGTTCAATAAAAAACGGTTTATTTTATATTTTGCAAAGGTGATAAGGTGATATAAATGCTGTCTCTGTCATTTCTCACCAGATAACTAAAATAAAGGTTTTCATTTTTTATTACCTCAGATTTGGAATTTGTGAAAACACACTCCGAGATGGCATGCACGTACGACAGCATCTGATAGAGCTTTTATTGATCATTATTTTTATTAGTAAAGCAGGGATCATCTGTTACTTATCTATCATCAGCTATGAATTTTTGTATTTTTTTCGTCTTACCTGAAGTTATGTCACGAGGAGCTGTTTTCTCTTTTAATGATTGCTACTGTCTTTTCCTGTCCTTGCTTCTATTTGCTTCATTTCACTGCTTTGAGTAAATAATATCCCAAAGATTAACCCTCTGCAGGGCAGTCATTGAAGTACTCTAAAATTCCAAATTTCAACCTTTGTGTGTCATCATCTATCTCCTCGTCAGTTGGCGTGACAACAGTGTCCCTCCTTTTGCCATAAAACATCCAGGCAGCTCTTGCTAAAAAGTAAACACATGCAATAAAAACAAAATCACTCATATTCTCCATTTACAGATTCAAAATTTCTGTGGGATGTCTCTGAATCACTGCATCACGTTATAAAAACCAATATGCTTCTTGACCTCAAATGACCGAAAATAGTCACTTGCCCAATAAAGGGTTGATTACAAGTGCTTTTCATCCAATGGGGTCAAAGGTTAAATGTCAAAATGAGTCTCATACAGGACATCAGCACATAGGATCCTGCATATTTAACCCACAGAGACCCAAACACCCACTGGTGACGCAAACCATCTACAGATAGAAACTGTTTAATACGACTAATCCTATCAATACATGTAAATTATTCACATAAAATGCAGTTCTCCATCTTTTCATGGTCATCAGTTATGATCTATTTGGACATTCAGAAGCTCCATAGTGAACATGGGAACACTATCATCTGCTACAACATTGATTCGCCAGTAAAACCCATGGAGTTGGATCAGTGACAGTGGATGGACACACTTCAGTTAGCAATATCTTTACTAAAAAGTAACTTTAATGTATTGTAACTTTGAATTTACTCAGGGTTTTCATGGACATCTGCATGATCTGTGAATTAAATATAGTAAAATACATGATTTACAGAAAAAAAAAAAGCAAAATAAGGAGGAGAATAGTGATAAATGAGTTGAGAAAGGTAGAAATAGAGATAAAATCATTTGGGAACTGCCGCAAAAGTAGTACCGAGTCTTTATGGGTTAACACTGGCAGTGTAATGGATTTTTGATAATAACCAAAAAGTGTTGAATTAATGCAAGGGTAGATATGAACAATAACTGATACATAGTGACAGTATTTGTGTAGGAATATTTGCATATCGGCGATAAAAGGTAGCAAGAAAACCACTTTCTTTCTGTAATTCTACAATGCACATCACATCATGCAACTTTTCTACCCATGCCACATAATACGACATCAGATGTGGTCGGACGTTTGCTTACTTTCTCTCGTGAGTATTGTGTTTGACCGTATAAAAGATGAAAACTCCTCCAATGTCTTTGAAAAACTATGTTCCATGAAACCCCACTTTCACTTTGTGGTGGTTAGTTGCTTTGCTCGGTCCGTCTACTCTCTTCTTTTGTTAGCTTCAGTCTGTTTAAGAAGTCTGACATAACATCTATGTTTAAGCAGCTGCGTCTGAACTGTAAGTGTCCCGTAATGACCCGGGAGTTAAAACTGTTGAGAAATGTGAAATAAAGCTTCCTGTCTTTAGGTCTCTGAGTCCTAGTTATTGTGGCTGGTCCCAAATGCTCGGGTGTTCATCATCTCTGTTCTCCTGAGCCCGGCCGAGTGTTAATTAAAGATCAAAAGCGGACTCCCAGGTCAAGCCCCTGCTGTCAGGGCCAAGGGAGGCTCTTTTTCTGGGACTCCAGATGAGCCTGAGTCACCAAGAGGAGATTTAGCTTTTTTGCACGAGACAATTAAAAAAGATCCTTGAATGGGGAATAGATACAAACGTGTGATTGTCCTGTGCTTTCTGTTTCTTTCATTCAGCGTTACAAACTGTGGAGAAGCATCTGAAATTTTTAAAGCTCAGTAGATTAGGTTTTTTTCTCTAGTTGATGGAACTGGAATGGCTTTGTATCAAAGATTTGTATCGCTTGTTAATGTAAAGATTCTAGAGGTCTGATGGTAGATTCACTGACCTGACCCCAACAGCTGATACAGTTGGAGACACATGAAAAAATTAAAGCATGCATGAATATTTTGGCTTCATTCATAAGGAGGGATGATCTAATCCGTCTGAAATTTTATAAAAGATAGGTGGACTCTGTTTGTGTGTGTGTCTCAGGCATCACACAAAATCCAGAAAGAGTGGACTGCTGCAGTTTGGCAAACATATGCATTTTTGGTCAAGGAAGACAGTAGTAAAAACGGCAAGTTGATAGAATCAATATTTTGGGAGATATTAGTAATTTTGGAATACAGTAGCCTTACAATCATTGCTATGCCCATGATGGTTGACAGGAAGTGCAGTTCCATGCCACAGGATGGGAAATGAATTTAGAAACAGGAATGACACATTTACCCACTTCAGTTCCTAGATATCAGTATTAATTAGGGGTACAACGGTACATGTCGTACCGTTCGATACGCTCCTCACAGTTCGGTATGAGCATGTGTCGCAGTACGGCCCATTTATCGTTTTCAAATGACATTTCCGGACAACTCATGTTTATATTAGAGCTTTGCAAGATGACAGACTTATGGAATTCTTCTGTCATTGGCTGGAGCTGGGCACAGAGCATTATGTGGCAGAGCCAGACGCAGTGAGCCCCAGCCCAAGCCAGACACGGAGCACAGCCCTCCTACTTCCAACAACCCTTCTCAACATTAACATCAGTATCCACATTAGTAAAACCTCCTCTGTTGTCGCCATATTTGTTATTATTGACTCTCTTCTTCTTCTTCTTCTCAAAAAACTTTACTCTTCTTCATGGTATTTTTCCAGTATGGTAATTAAGAGTGGCGCCCTCTGGTGGATTGATTGACAGATGCTCATTTTTACGTACAGGAGGCATGCAAGTATGAAGGCAGTGACACATGACAATGTTAGGAACCGACATACCTACATACGTAAAGGAACAATGAATGAACCGTGACTCAAGAAGCGCAGGACGTACTGAACCCTGGACACCCTGTACTGCTGCATCCCTAGTGTTAGTGCATTAACTGATCTTTACATTTTAAAGAATGATGTACCAAACAATTCTTATGTTAGTACTTATAAAATACAGACCAAAATCCTTTCCCAAAAGTTAGCTCTCTCCATCATAAAAACCACCACATCTAGAACCCATGGTTCCCCACGGGTCAGCGCTCTAGTTGTATTTAATAGTTTCTGTCATTTTCTTGGTGTGTTTCTTAAAGTTAAGATTTGAATCTAAAGTGACACTAAAGTATTTAAATTCAATGACTATATCAGTAGATTTATTTTTAATAAATATGTCTGCAGTTAGCTGGCGTAGGCTCCAGTCCAGCCCCCCTCCCCCAAACAAAACAACCCTAGCAGTAATACAGCAGGTTTAAAAGATAGATGAATGAATGAACGTCTGCAGTTGGACTCAGCCTCCTGGTTTTACAAAAGAACACACCCTTTGTCTGACTGATAATTAATGTAAGACAGGATTCAGTCCAGATTTACTTCAAAACATCCCAAATATCTGAACCTGCACCGCCCTTCTTTCCACTTCCCCTCTCCCTGTGACTTGTGTGAATGTTTGGATGTATTTGCCAATCTCTTATTAGTTTCAGAGAGGTCTAATGGACTCTAATAAGGTCTTATGTTACCCTGTAGTGGGACAGCTGCACCAACAGGCCCCCACAGCCCCCGCGTGCAGCCACCGGGGCCCCCAGCAGGCAGGCAGCCCGCTCTCCAGGCCCACTGTGTTAACAGATAGATGGGTGCACAGGGTTAGGTCAGCTCATAGCAAGAACAGGACGGAGGGAAAACAAGAAAGACGAAAACATATTTACACTGCTGCAGCCGACTTAGACGGACACACTTTAATGTCAATACAACACATGTGTTTATTGGCAGGGAGACTGTACATGTACATGATTTGTTTTTGTAGAAATAGAAACAGGAAGCTGTAAAGTCCTGTTATTTAACCCTTGAATACTTACAAATATTATTGAGGAAACTTACAAACGATTTTTGTTTCTACATTTAACCATTACAAAATGATTTATCTCCATTTATCATACTATTACCCTATGTATTTTATATTTTTTCCCAGTGAAAAATAGGTATTTTGGTACCTTTAATTTACTGGTCATGTAGATGTTCACCAAAGCTCAGAGTTAAATCAAAGTTTATTCGGTAAAAACTGAAAAAAAGTGACTTTTTCAGTCAAATACATTATCAACTGAACATAAAAACAAGCTACAACCATGATAAAGGAAATGTACTTTATTGAAAGATCGACTTATTACTTATGGCTTAAGGAATATATATTCATAAAGTGCTGGAGAAAAGGCCTGAACTATAAACAAAACTGTACATAATTACTACAGTTTGTCATTTAAATATGTTGTTTAACCAGTGACCTGTAGTTTCTATGATGTATTGTCTGTTCATAAATCAAATAGAAAATAAAGTGTATGTATATTACAAAAACCCCCAAAACAAAACAAAAACAAGCTCCAACCACCATTGTTTGTTAAAGTACACGCGTTTTACTGGTGAATCAGTGTCACAGATTAATGTTCATGTGATAACTATGGAGTCCAATAAAAAAGAACATTAAAATTTGATGCATACTGTAACAAAACTGAGAAAATTGACGCAAAAGTGACTCGATATATCATTAACTGACATAAAAACAAACATCTACAACCATTTTCATCTGTCAGACTACATGGGTTTTATAGTTGCAGAAGATGATGGTGTTTCCACGTCCAAAGGGTCATATCTGATGATGATGAGAAGCTGTGAAACCCCATTTTACCTGAAATATTTACATGTATTCTTAGGATTATTGGTTAAAATGTTATTAAATATGTTAGATCAGTGGGTGCTTTTGGTTGAAGGTGCATGTTTAAGACTTTGAAGGTTGTTAACTAACACACACAAATACAAATACAAGTATTTTAACCCTGTAAACCCTGAACTATTAAATTATTGACAGAAAATCCCAGTTCTTGAAACTCGAGCCTTAATTGGTACTTCTGAACTACCAAAAAAAAAAAAAAAAATCAAATATCGATTTCCATGTGTGAGTTTTAATTTTGTATCATATTTGATACATTGGGTCTCAATGCTTGAATATTATTATTTTGAACAAATAAAAACATGATATAACACAAACATGTCTAACAAATTGGTCATTCCTTTTCAAAATTGCCAAAGTTCTGCCTCCTTCCTCATTAATTTAATCTTGTAGTGTCACTGGAAAGGCCTCTGGTGAACAAATTCCTCCACCCAGGTGGATTATCTGTGTATTGCATGTACAGTGGTATCTCTACTTACAAAATTAATCCGTTCCGGAAGTAGTTTTGTAAGTAGATAATTTCGTTAGTAGAGATGTGTTTTCCCTGTAAATGCCCTAAACCATTCCAAGCACCCCAAATTTAGACATGAATTTTTTCTAAACTATAAAAATGCATCCAAACCTCTAACAAATACATAAATAAGAAAGAATTAAAATCTCCGTCACTTTCTTGGGGCCCCTAGTGAATAAAAGTGAACGAAAGCTGTCGAAAACGTGTCCGCACTTCCTGCTTCACTATTCACTCTAGTGTGAGACAAGCATACACACAGAGGGGCCTCCCTCTGTGTGCCAAGGGGCCGCGCCATAGCCAATGGCGGAGCAGCTCCGAGCGCCGACTGGAACAGTAGATTAGATTAGATTAGATTAAATCAGATTAGCCTTTATTGTCATTGCACAATATTTCAGAGCAACGAAATTTTGAGTTTGTGTTACAACCAACCAAGAACATAGACACAAGACAGAAACATGGAGATACAGGTACAGTTGTAACTTCGCAGATAGGAAAAGGGAGGGACATCAGGGGTTCGAGGTGAGAAAAAAAGACATATTTCAACCTGTAGTCGTAGTCTACGTGTTGTAATTTATGAAAAAAAAAACAGCCTCTGCATAAGCCCATAGACACAAACAGTTACACACAGGACCAAGCACATGTGGTAAATTGGGTGGGTCAAGTAAATGACCCCCAGGTCAGAAGACACAGCGAGTCCGCAGCCATTCTAGGTGCGGCGCTACCAGCCCCCTCCCAACCAGGAAGCCAGTGGACACAAGGGGGGGCCAACGAGTATGTAAAGCATGTAATAATTGCGCCTTTCATAATTTGAAATTTCTTTCGTTACTAGAGTCAATATTTTACCGTAAAGGATTTCCGTTACCTGGAAATTTCGTAGGAAGAGTCGTTCGTAAGTAGAGGTACCACTGTATCTAATTGTATACATCAGGTTTTCCAAGAAAAAAAAAATATCACACTGATCATGTAGAGGGCTTCAAAACTCATGTATTAGATATGATATGTTTGGTGTTAAAGGATTAAACTGAATGATCAGATCATTAAATATGCACGCTGTCTGTGTCAGTGTGTGATCAGAAAGGCGTTTGGACTGGGCATCATTGGCTTTGACTGTTATCTCCGAGTCAGGTGTGGATGGAGCACCGTCGCTGAATATTTCATGCTGTGTTTTCTTTGCCACAACGCCCCGGTGCAGCATCTTCCATTTACTTAAGTGTGTGTCTGCGAAGGAGAGAGAGAGGGAGGGAGACAGCGTATATGATAGCAGTTGCCTTTGTTTATACAGACTCCAAAGTGTGTTCAAGGGCTTTAATAGAGTATGCTGTAGTATTAGACTGTCATTATCTGGCCGGGCTGTGTGTGGTGTGTTTGTGTGTTTGTGCACGTATGTGTGTAGCTGGAGATGTTTGTGAAAGCGAGGATGTTTTTTTAGTGGCGCCTTCAAAAGAACACATGAATTCTGTCTGGCCCTGGCGATGGGACACCAACTGCGAGCTGAGAGCGTCTGTGCATGTGCATCTGTGTGGCTAACGGCCGCCATGTATGTGCGCCGTTTACACAGTTTTTCACAGGATCGGGGGGAAATTGCAGGAGACATATTGTGATATTCCTTGATCCGTACCGGGAAGGGCGGTGAAAAAATAGTTCGAGTGCATATGTAGGTGGATACGGACTTTTTCAGACTGAATGGACGTGTCAGTCATCGTCCGGATTACTGTATGTTTTGCGAACGGGCTTGGGCCTTTCCGCAGAGAACGAGATGGCAGATCTAATCTAGTTAAGTCGGTCTTTCATCTGTCATTAGAACAGACTGCAGCAGGTGAACTCACTCCTATCTACGATCAGTGTGAAATTCCTGCAACCCTAATTTGATCCTAAAAAAGCAAACTGAAGTCCGTCTGTTGTGGTTCTGTATGCCAGTGTGTGTGTGTTGCAAATGCAAGCAGCTGTTCTTTTGTGCGTCGAGGACAGACCCAGGTTTACATTCTTGCTGGATTTATCAAGATACTCAATCCTCTGGTTTGCCAGCGCCATAATGCTTATTACAATGACAGTAAACCCGTATGTATACACAGACACATAAACACATGTAATCAAGCCTGCATTTCTGGACTTAAACAGATTATAGATCTTATTAAGGATCAATAAAGACAGAAAAACAAATTCTAAAAGGAAATTAAAAGTCTGCAAGAATTATACTGATTTGTCCTAATGTTCAGGCTAAACAGTAAAGACCCAAACAGCCCCCAAAGACCAAAACCATCGACTGATTTAAACTGTTCAATAACTTCTGATCCATTAGTCCGATTAATACATGTAAATAATTGGTGTAAAATGCAGTTTTTCATCTTTTCATGATCATCAGATATGACCCATGTGGACATTCAGAGGCTCCAATGATCAAAAAATGGTCACTTTCCTGATCATGAGTTAATTTCATGTCTTTTCAGCCAATGGGATCAAAGTTTAAATCTCAAAATGAGTCTCATATAGGACATTAGGACATAGAATCCTGTATATTTAACCCATAAAGACCCAAACAGCCCCCAAAGACCAAAACCATCTACTGAGCTAAACTGTTTAAAAACTTCTGATCCATTAGTCCTATTAATACATGTAAATAATTGGTGTAAAATGCAGTTTTTCATCTTTTCATGATCATCAGATATGACCCATTTGGACGTTCAGAGGCTCCATAGTTACCATAGAAACACCGTCATCTTCTACAACATTGATTCACCAGCAAAACCCATGGAGTTGGATCAATGACAGTGGATGGACACACTGGGTTTATGTTTAGTTAATGATAGATTTAGCTGTAAAAGTCACTTTTTCTTAAGTTTTTTCTCTTTCTGATATAATAACCCTCAACTTTATTCTGAGCTTGAATGAAAATCTACATGATCAATGAATTAAATATAGGAAAATAACAGATTTTCACAGACAAATTTTAAAATAAAGAAGATAATATGACAATAAATGGTGATAAATGACCTACACTGCAAAAAAGGCCTGTACAAAATTAGAAAATTAAACTCATGATTGGGTTAAAATGTTTTATTTCAAGTAAATTATTTGTCAGTGCAGTAAGAAAATTACCCTTATAAGTTTTCTAAAATAAGAAAATATTATCTAAGAATTATAGCATGCTAGAATTCTTATTTTAAGCAGAATATACTTGTTTCAAGTCTTCATTGTAAGATTTTTTTTTAAAATCTATGGTATATATATATATATAATAGATATGTATTTATAGGCAAAACTGCATAAAACTTTCTTGAGGTCAAACAGTTACTGTGTCCTCTCATGCTCCAACAATGGAGCTTGTTTTGTTATAAATATTGCTTAAAATTACTTGTATCATCTGAATGGGGAAGTTCAAAATGAAAATTCTTGGAGTAAGTCAAATAATCTTCATGAGATTAAGTCTGAATCAATAAATAAATCTAAAAAATGATCTTTGGAGATAAATATTTCAAATTCAAGTCAGTTTATCTAAGTCAGATATTCTGTTTTTGCAGTGTAGGAAGGTTAAATATAAAGAAAAATTCATTTAGGAACCGCCACAAAAGTGGTGCTGTCTCATGATGGGTTAAACACTTTCATGTGGGATACTCTGACAGTCACAGTTTTCACTTGTTTACTTCCTTTCCTTTTCCCTCTGACTCCGTTCACCCCAGTGGTCGATGCCTTTGGCCGCTGGTTCAAAGTCCGCTGTCCATCTCATGTCGCATGTTTTATATCACTCTCCACTCCCTCACTTAAGTGATTTAGCTGCTGCCCTCATGCATAGACATGTCTGGGTTTCAAGCAGACATGCTGGACTTTTCTAGATCTTTTGTAGACTTAGTCATGTGAGCCAAATCAACCCCATGAACAGTGTGCTAATATTATCTCTTAAGTAATTTCCCATTTGTTCGTTTATATTCAACCAATAGTATTTCTCTAATATGTCGCTGCATTGGTGGCCAGTCAGTATCTTATGGTTGCGGTAAATTAAATGCAGATTTCTTAAGAGCTATCACAGACTGTAATAAAGAACCCGCATTCTTCTGTGACCAAGTCAAAGCGTTAATAAAAGTTTGGTTTTGAGCTTCAAATGATGAATGACCCTTTTTTGGCCATTACACAGAAAATAAAGTTCCAGCAACATTACACACTTTTCCTTACATTTCCCTTTTTAGTTTTATTATGATGCATATGTTGGTAATGTCCCTTTTTAAAGCGTTTTCTCTGCCAGACTGTTGAGGCTGAATGCTGTGAATTCATGGAAGTATTGGCTCGCCTCTGGTCCCTTGGAAGTGCTCTGTTTGTTTGTGTTGGCCATTATATAACTGACCAGCACCAGACACACAAGAGCATGTCAGTTCTAAACACACACAACTGGCAAAACATGCACACACATCAACACAAAGCGTACCACATCCGCTACATTACAACAGCGATATTTTTTTTTTTAATTTGGCAGAAGGCTAATATGCACTGCTTTTTTTCCTGCCTGGTGTGTGTGCGAGCACTTCTGCACATTATGCCTGTGTGCATCTGTTTGTTGTACACTATTTATTCTGTTCGCTGAGTCCACTGAGCCACACTGTTCCATTTTCAAGTAGCACCGTGCTACCCATCAATTTCACACATTCACAATAGGAGCCGCAGTCCAGTGCAACAAGCAGCAACAAGCCTGCCTTTGTCAAACACTCAGTTCCTCGTTAAAGGGCGCCTCCGCAATTGTCGAGCACCGGTGTCATGTATATACACACCTCTGACACACATTTCCGAAGCCAACCCAGAGCTGTCCTGTTTGTAAAAGTATGTTTGGGTAAATAAAGGGTTAAACCGTATATGGCTGTGTTCGAGCACTCATGTTCCATTGCATCAGTGCCCTCCTCTCTTGTCACTTTAGCTTAGTGTGGAGGCTTTCTCTGCTGCAGCCTTTTGGCTGTGTGCTGCCTGGCATTTAGCCTTTTTGGAACTTAAAAAGAGAGGAAAAGCTGGAAGGATAAGGGACAAGGTTTGGATTGAGTGCTCCAGTGAGAAAGGTCTTGGAGGTCTTGAATCATGATGTTAACACTTTGTTGCATAAACTTTACTAAATATTCAAAAGGGAAAAAAGACATAAATGCACCCAACTCTGTTATTTTTTCTTCCTTTTTTCCTGAAGCAGCTGGATTCCATTTGAAATAGTCATCAGATATTTAGTCTGAAACAATGGCAGCTGTTTCCTCCAGAAAAAAAGGATTTAGGAAAAATTCATACCTAAATAATTTGATCCTTTGTCTATTTGTACTTCATAACGTTGAAGCTTCACGTGTCCTACTCTTCCCGTTATTGGCTTATATGCAACTACTACTGAATACTGCATATATTCACAGAGACGTTTCATGTGGTAATGTTAAAGGCGTGATATTTAGCTTTTTTTTTAAAAAATGGAATGATACATTTTCAATCATTTCCCTGTGCTCTACATAAACTGTAAATGCTCTGCTTGGGTCTGAATTCTTCATTAATTCATCTCCACAGGTCCATCTTCAACACTATTTCTGAGTAATGACACCAGGAAGGTGGTTTAGAGTGCTGGCCCTTTAAATGCAAATGAGCCCCTTCAGGCCCCGCCCCCTTCAGGTTGTTTTCTGTGCTGCTCTGTCCCATTCAGCCAACTGAACATTTTAGGTAATCGACTCGAAGTTTGGTCATATTTTCAGTTTTTACCTCAACCACTGCTGCTGATAAACAATTATGTCGAACTGAGAAATGTTCATCAGAAGTCTTGACCTTATATGGGCAAATGTTGTGATGTAACTAGTTATAAAATGTAAGCCATAAAATGTAAGCCTAAATGAATATAAAGATATCTTTGCACCACCAGGAGGGTTCAAAATCAAACTTTATGAACTGTTAGGGTCCAAATACACAAATAAATGAACCACAGACTAATAAAAGTGGGTTTAGATCAATATGAGCCCTTTGAAGAGTTAAATAAATGGCTTCCTGAAGTGTGTTCATTGTTCAGAATGGTGTATGTTTGGTGTAGATGGCTTCCCTTGCCCGAATTTAGAGCCCCTCCAGAAGTGTTTGACTTTTTGTGCAGCTTTTATAACCTTGTTGTGCACGGGAAAATGGGGGGTAAAAAAAAAAATGAAGCTAATTAAAGCATGCCGGGAAGCCTGCAGCAATCATAGCGACTCCCACATCAGAACACAGCAGCCGTGAGGGAAATTTGACTGGATGGAGGGGAAGAGAAGATCGGAAAGTGAAAAGGAGAAAGGGAAGGGAGATGATGAGTTGATTAGAGATACCATTTCACTGTGGTTCAAAGGCAGGAATCACTTGTGAAGCAAACCAAATGAGCAATAATCACCTATATATGCATGAACTGTTTGGTGTAATTCTGTCTTGTATGTCCTCAGTGTGTCTGCAGAGGAGTGTTCTACTTTGCTGTACGTGATGCAGATTGCATGACCACAATTATGGGTCTCAGTGTATTTTTTTTAAAAGCATGTGCGCACTCAGATGCCAATGTTTTTGTGCAGCGTCCTGCTGTGCCCATATGCATACTGTATGTTTGTGTCCCTGCCTAAGTGCAAGGCAGCCGTGCAGAGCCGTGGTGGAGCCTGTGGCCGAGGATACAGGGAAAAGTTTGCTCATTCAGGGTATTATCAGCTGTTTACTTTTCTCTTTTATGAGGCTTCCAGTGTGAGGTGGGGGGCCTGTCACTGCGGGGCCCTGGTGCTGTTGGGACTTCAAAGTCGCTGGTAACCACAGGCCCAGGAATTCAACAGACAAACAAATCCAAGCAGACAAATGCACACGCATCACTCCTGCCACACACAGAATCACATAGATAGATAGATAGATAGATAGATAGATAGATAGATAGATAGATAGATAGATAGATAGATAGATAGATA
>JAQQZY010000015.1:32438078-32450715 GCA_030068375.1 Ostorhinchus rueppellii
AAACAGCGGGACTGAAAATCATCCTTTGCTGGAGAGGGCAGGAGTGCAGAACACTTGAACCCCGCGGGCATTGCGGGCGGGAGCGGGACAAAATATAGCAGGAGCGGGCGGGAGCGGGACTGAAAAATCAGTCCTGCGCAGACCTCTACCTGGAGGGTTCAGATTCAAACTGTATGAACTATTAGGGTCCAAATACACAAATAAAGGAACCGCAGACTAATAAAAGTGGGTTTAGATAAATATCAGCCCTTTAAATCTGTATAGGATCAAAACACAGTAATGTCCTATCAGAGAGCGAACTTTAATCGATTGCAATTCCATCATTTATTTCAATATAAATTAGCTCCTTGTTTTGGATAATCCCTTATAATCCAACTAAAGCAAAAATGAATTTAAAAGTAAAAATCTGGGTCATTTAGCAACACTAATCTGTCAAAATCCCTGTAAAATGTCCCGTCAAGAGAGATTTCGAACACCGTGTTTTGACCCGTAAGAAGGTTTCTGGGTTTTAAGTGAGACCTGGAGAGTCCTCAGCAGATCACTTTTACCCTAATTAGTCTTTCGGTCCTTTTGGCATTGTGAGGCTCTGCTGCTCGTGCGACTGGGCTGCAGCAAGAATGAAGCATTTTAGGTTCTTTGAATGTGCTTTCACCTAAAACAATGTGTTCATGTGGAGAGCTGCTATCCGCTGGATAACCGACTGACTGACTGGGGTTCGGTGTTAATTGCCAGTGTGCACAGCTAAAGTGAGATACTCGGTAAATTGTCCCCAGGTGGGGAAAGAATAGGCTCTATCTTCATTTCTCATAGCTGCTGTTGAGCTAATTATGATGGTGTGTGTGCAGTGCATGTGTGTGTGAAGCATTTCGTGTGTGTTTTCCGCATGTTTATAGGCCACTTGAGACCGTTAGCTTCTGTGTGTGTGAGCTGACGTGTACTGTATATATGGGAGTTGCTTATACTATGTGTTCTGTATGTGTGTGTGTGCTGCTTCAAAGAGTTTGTGTTAGTCTGTACGCTTTGCCGTAGTGTTGACATGCATGTCTCCGTGTGTGTGTTTGTACATTCAAGCAGCGCGAGACAAAAACTGGCGCATGCTAAAACATGCAACTTCCAAAGCCAACAGTTCTGTTAAGTGAGATGTGCCACGTTATAATGATGCCATCTATCACTCCCTTCATCTCTTCATTCTTTTATTCCCTCACTCCTCCATCAACATCTCTGTGGTCTCATTAATTTAGTCTGGACTATTTATGGGCCTGTAAAAACAATAAGGAAAGAGAAGAAGGGTTTTACTGGCACAACAGACATTTGGAGCGCATGGGAAAGATGAGGAAGCCTGTTGAGTTAGATGGAGCATACCACATCACATTCAGTTAATTGCACTAGATTCTTAACATCTGGTTAACATTGGAAGATGTTTTCATATAGTACAGTATGTTTTTGGACATATAACAGCTGGCGTGTTCAATATTTCAAAGAATAATTGAAAATTAAACCTGGCTACAGTTACTCTACCTTTTTTTTTTCCTGATGCACAATACAATGATTTAGTTATAGAACAGTGTCTAAACTCTGCATATATTCTCAAATAATTAATATTCTAAAATTCTGGTTATAGCTCGGGGCATTGGCTAGACTGTTGATCAGCACGGACTGAACCCACATTGTTCTCTGTTAAAAAAAAAAAAAAAAATCTTTTAAAAACATACTTCTAAATAGACTGTTTCCATGCATATTTTCCTCATGTGTGAGGGATACATGTGATTAAAAAAGGGGGAAAAAATACACAGAAGGAACAAAAGGTTTGGATTTGATTCACCATATAATCTGCACATGAATATTCCAGCTGCTCAAATGTCTAAAACCAGAGTCAATCAGAGTCAGATACTTTCATTATTATAGGTCTAAATGTTGGAAAAACCTCAAAACGCATACTTTTCCACCAGAGAGAATTGAAAACGTCTAGCTGCTTAAAATGAAAAAAAAAAAAAGTGAACTTTAAGAACCGGATCACTGCTGAAGGACCTGTTTGACATGAAAAACCACCGTGACCCTCAGGAATTAAACTAAGGAAATAGTGGTACCTGTGGAAAAATACACACAATGTCTTTTTCTTAATTATATTGTCTACTTTAGATTGTTATGGCCTAAGAGTTGTCTCGGCTGCAGTACAAGAAGGGAACAGGCATTAAATTAAGGAGCTTATTTGTACGAGGAAGGAAGGAAGGAAGGAATGAAGGAAGGAAGGAAAAAATGATCAAACTTGATTCATTCTTCTGCACAACTGCTTTGTCACATCCATGAAGTTCCCATACCACAGGTCGCTCATTTTCAATAGTAGACAAATCGAATGCATGCAGATTGACTGTTTGAAGAGTTGACTAATTTCGGGATATAATCGGGATGAGAAAAGATTTATGCTTCAGTTCATAGAGATGCAGAACCAATGTTGATGGACATTGTTTCTGACCATGTGCTGCATCTTTGGGTTAGTTTTCCTTGCAAACAAAAGACTGGAACACGCAATAAAATGAGCTGGATTGTGATTTTTTTTTCTTGTTTTTACTCAAATGAACAACAGTTAAAAAAATCTTTCCACATGAAATGTGTGAAGTAAACCTTGTAAAAATGCTTAAAACTGAACAGCATTCTTCAGGGATTCACCTACTCCTTGATTGTCATTTCTTCTTCTTCTTCTTCTTCTTCTTCTTCTTCTTCTTCTTCTTCTTCTTCTTCTTCTTCTTCTTCTTCTTCTTCTTCTACTTAAATTGCCTAAATTACTTGACCTCAAAGTTAGTAGAATGCTCATTCCTACATCAATTCTTCTCTTATTGGTCTCCCTTCCATTTGTTCATTACAAATAAAATACGTTACTCCATTCACTTAAAACCAAAGTGGCAAAAAGGCCAAGGTCAGGTGGTGCCAATGGTTATTCCAGTCATTTTCATTAAAAAAAAAAAAAAAAAAAAGGGCAGAGAATACAATGGAACATTTGGAGCTTTGGGTAATTCTGTGTTCAGAGGAAACCGAACATGGCTGTTGATAGTTATATAGTTCAACAGCACATAAATGGCTCTCTACTCATAACCTTCCTGTGAGTGACGAGGACTATTGGTCTCCACAGTCCGTTGCCTAATGGATGGTTCCTACTTCTTAAGAGTGTTTGCGGTTCAAAGAGTTTAGACCGCAAGACTCATGTCAGGCAGTGTCAGCCAGTGAACTATAGCAACCTGTGGCTTGTGTCAGTGAAAAGTATGTAACACACACTATGGGCTGCCCTGTATGGGGTTCGATCACGCTCCTGCTGGCTCCTTTGAGGCTTAAAACATGAAGCCACATGAATCTGCACGAAGCCCGCGGTCCTCTGTAACAGGAGGCCATAAACACTTAACCATTGTCAGTGCGTTGGAAGGTTGGCTACTGCCTGTCTATACATATGTCTGCGTGTGTTTGAGATGATGAGGAGGGAAATGTTTTGCTCTGATGAAAAATTTTCCACGGAAACCCAAGAGCATCATCGAGACAAAGAGAACAGCGAATGCGGGAAAGGTCAGCCATCTCGAATTAAAGACGGGGCCGAGAGACTGTGAAGGCTGTCAACTGTGAAGCTTCCATGTGTTTGCCTACATGTAGCCGCATCTGCACTTCAACATTTTTTTTAATAATGATGAACTGCTCTGGGTGGCTGTTATTGGGGAGAGTGGGGGTTATCACCCTGCTACAGAGTGAAATACCATGTGTGCACCCAGCAGGAGAACATTCCTCCTGGCCCCATGATTTCCTCAGGTCATTCATGCAGTTCTCAACCCCACTGTAATGGCATTGTCCTGGGGCTCAGCCGGCCCACTAGGCCCCCCACGCTTCAGCCTTTGGCCTCCCTGACAGCACTGCCTTCAGCTGCCTGTCAACCACACCAGGCCTCTGCTGGCTGATGGGAGAGTGGGAGGGTCAAAAGCATGAGGCCAGAGTTGGGATTGACGTTGCCTTCATGTTATTTGAAAATGACAATGTAGGAAAAATATCATGGTTTAACCCTCAGAAACCAAAACAACCACTGGCGTCCAAAATCAACTATAAATTTAAGAATGTTTTGACCAGTAATCCTATCGATAGGTAACTGCAGTTTGTCAGCTTTTCAGAGGGATCAGATGCATATGGAGTCTCTGTATTAAACATGGGGACGGCAACATTCATTTATAATAAATAACATATATTTTGACAAATTATAACATGCAGAATAATTATTCGGATAAAAACCGGACTACACTTTCCCTTTTTAATTTATTTACGTGTAAGTTGATTGACTTTTAGGAAGATTTATGTTTATTGAAGCAAATATGATAATATACTGTCATAGATTCAAATTCAGACAACTTTATTTATCCCTGAGGGGCAATTCAGTTTCCAGTTACAGTTATTAACATTTAAACAACAGGACACACATTGGAGTACTGATACCGTTGTACTGACAGATCACAGTTTAATGTGTGTTGACAGAGTGGGAAAAAAAGGAAACAATAGGGTTTGAGGAGAGAAAAAAAGATGAATTCTGACCTATAGTTAACACTACAGCTACAAAAAAAGCCTCTGCATAAGCCCAAAAAAAGACAACAATTACACAGGAGACCAGAAGCACCAGAAGATATGTCAATTTGATATGATAAGTATATTTGCTTCTACTTAATTCCACCACCAGAAAATAAAAACTAAGAAAGACTTTCATTGTATTGTCTCTTCTAAACAAGATTGTTTTTATCTGCAGATAATGATATATTTTGCTGGGAAAAAAATGACTTTTTCTTTTTGTTTTCTATTTAACGTTTCTCTGCTCCAATATAATAACCTTCAAATTTATTGGAAATGTAGGAAAACACCTGCTTTTCACTGAAAAATCCAAAATGCATAAGGTATTATATTAGAATAAAAGGTGATAAACCACTAAGTCAAATGATTTGGACGTTTAGAACAAAATCTCCTCATGTTTCCTGTAAATCAAAATGCTAAACTCAAACGAAATGATTTTGGCTGTAATACTTTTATCATCCACTCCCTGTTTATTAAGAGGACAGACCTAGTAAGTCACATTGAACCATGAAATGATGCGCACTTCTGGTTGCAAACATGCTTTTCACATCTGCAACTCGGAGTGCATGTTTTACACATTAGTACACCTGGCATTAACATCCCCGCGTACTTATGACTGTGCTGTCCAAGGAAACGTCAGTCGTAATGTGGCGGTCCCATAACAAAAAGAATCCGTCCTGCTGGCAGTTCCTGAGCTGAAACTAAAGGCCCAATGGAGGAGGCAGACCAACACAACACAGTAGCCGGTTCCTTATAGAAAGTAAATCCACTGAATTGACTAAGTGAATGTATAGAAGGAAAGCAGAGGAGGAGGGACAGCATCTGCTACGTATGAATTCAAACAAAGACTATGCAACACACATCCTTTCTCTAAGAGTCTTTCTGTTTCCCTCTTTCTCGGCATTCTCTGTCTAAAAGGGGCTGTTCATCATTATTCAAGGACGGAACTGATTAAAGGTGATTAAGCCCTGCCCATCCATCACTCTCGCTTTTCAGCCTGTCACTGGCCCCGGTGCTAAGAGGGAAACCAGTACATACGTATGTTTGTGTGTTCATAAGTCTGAGACAATGAGGCTATGTATCCCCTTATGTTTCTTTCCAAATATTCATCATTACGCTAATTGCAAATAATTTCGTAAGTAGAGAAAAACAACGTCCTCGGCCCCTTAATAACGGGGCTTAATACTAAAACAATACACAGAGGCATTTGAATAGAGGTTTGAACTTAAATGGGCCATGACACCCCATTCTTTAGGAGGTTCTTTAGCAACCCTATGATGAATGTCCACGCTCTCCTCTGACAAATGAAAGCGGTGAGAAACTTTGGTGCTCTAGTCATTCCTCATCACATTAACCCTACGATAATGATGTTACAAAGCGAAAGAAGCAAGATGGGAGTGATTGATTTTGCCGCTGTCTTGTTCTCTGGAATCCAAGAACACCAACAGAATTGGAACTGATTATTATTTTTGAAGCGAATGTATGTGATATTTCAACTTTGAAGTATTTTTTTTAAATGACCTAAAAGTATCATTAACCCATAGTGTTACTGTTGTGTCGGTTCCCAAATGAAATTTTCTTTGTATTTAACCTTTCTTAAGTGATTTATCACCATGGATTATAATGTCATTATCCTCATTTTGCTTTTTTTTTTCAGTGTAAATCATGTGTTTTCCCATATTTAACTGACTGATCACGTAGATGTTCAGGGGCGACACAGTGGTGCGGTGGATAGCACTCGTCCCTCACATTAAGAAGGTCCTGAGTTTGATTGTGGGTTCTCTCCGGGTACTCGGGCATCCTCCCACAACCCAAACACATGCACTGATAGGTTCATTGGTTAATCTAAAATTGCCCATAGGTGTGAATGTGAGAGTGATTGTTTGTCTACATCAGGGGTGTCCAATCCTGGTCCTCGAGGGCCGGTGTCCTGTATGTTTTAGATGTTTCCCTCTCCCAGCACACCTGATGGTCATTATCAGGCTTCTGTAGAGCTGGATGATTGGCTTATCATTTGAATCAGGTGTGTTGGAAAAGGGAAACATCTAAAACATGCAGGACACCGGCCCTCGAAGACCAGGATTGGACACCCCTGGTCTACATGCTCAGCCTGTGATGAACTGGCGACTTGTCCAGGGTGTACCGCCCTTAAGTAGCTGGGATAGGCTCCATGCGACCCTAGTGAGGATAAAACGGGTACAGAAGATGGATGGATGTAAATGTTCATTAAAGCTCATATTAAAGTTGAGGGTTATTACATCAAAAACAGAGAAATCTGAAGAAAAAAGTGACTTTTTCAGTGACGATATTATTAACTGAACATAAGCCAGGGTCTCATTCTGCTGTCACTGATCCAACTCCATGGGTTTTATTGGTGAATTGATGTTGTAGAAGATGACGGTGTTTCCACGTTCGCTATGGAGCGTCTGAATGGGTCATATCTGATGACCATGAAAAGATGACAAACTGTATTTTACACCAATTATTTACATGTATTAATAGTATTAGCTGTTCAACAGGTATCAAACAGTTTATATCAGTAGATGTATTTGGTCGCCAGTGGATGTTTGGATCTTTATGGGTTTGAAGTAAAGAGCTCTGAAGTTCTGCCAAAGCTCTAAATGAAAAGGATGGAGTTTGATGCTGAAATGAGTTTGATTATAAGGTATATGAAGGTATAACGTTATTATATGCTGTTATTATCTTTGCCAAGATTGTAATGCTTGTTGATCCAAGGCTCAGACTAAACTGGGACCATTGTTTGGATGATTGTAAATGTTTTTTTTTTGTACAGGTCAGAGGTTGTGGCTTAGTTGGTAGAGTGGGTTGTTGAAGGGTTGTCGGTTCAAATCCTGCCTCTGACTGGCCAGACGTATGTTACTACTGACCATTTGCCATCTTCAGTTCAGCTACTGACAACACAAACTATCGAGAAAATAGGTGATTTGTGCTTTTATTTTTTGTTTATTGAGTTAAGCTAACAGAGCTAAGCTAACAGAGCTATAATGTAAACTATCAGCTGATGCAGCACATGAAGCTCATTAGACACAGTGTTATTTTGACTGGCTGTCAGAATAACCAGCCATGAAGACAAATCGATGACACAATAATACATTCATTCATTTTCTATACCCGCTTTATCCTCACTAGGGTCACGGGGGTCACATGGAGCCTATCCCAGCTACTTAAGGGCAAAGGGACAAGTCGCCAGTTCATCACAGGGCTTACAATAATACAGATATGTGTAAACAGTGAGCTTCATACTTTATTCAGTGACTGATACAGTCTGTGGATACATACTCGTAGCATTGATTCCTTGGAGGTTTTGGTAGATCTAATTGTGTTCTGGTACATGACTTCCCTCTGCTGTTGAGAGTTTCCAATATCAATACTACATAGAACCACTTTGAGCCAGTCCGAACCAGGTAGCATGAAATTATGCATCAATTCTATGTCGGAGTTTCTCAAAAATAGAAACTCCTCGTGGGATTGAAAAAAGCGTCAAGCCCATCACTGAACATTAGAGGTCTGGCTGTTCAAGAGGGGTGAGGTGGGTTTCACTGCAGGTTTTACACACTGCTGAGTTAAGTTTCACAAGCTGTGGTCAGGGAGGAAGCAGAGGATGACACGCACTAGCCAGTATCTGATTTTTATTAAAAGGCCAGTATCATCTTGACAAGGAGGTTCCACTTCGCTGTCTGTTGCAATAAGAGAGTGTGTGTTCGGCTGATGTAAGAGCAGCATGAATTGTATTAGTTTACTCATTCCAATGCTGTGCACTGCTTTGCAAGATCCAACAATGATAAGAATAGAACAAGGTGACGTGTGAGGTGAGTAGAGTTCTCCATGTGTTTGTATTTTGAGCAGTTTGGGCACATAGGGATGCGTGATCTGAGGCCTAGTGCAGAACACAGCGTATTTGCACACAGGCAGCAACTTTATAAACCTGTAAGCATGAGTTTGGGAGGACAGTGACTGGAATGTGGTTATCTAACTTTTCCATCCCACTGCGATGAGCCGGGGCTCCGCAGACTCCCGCTAACGTTAGCTCTGCGTGGAGCTTCTCTGGAAATACACTTCTGCTGAAACTGCACTTTTGCAAGTGTCTCAACCCCACCGCTGCGAAACATCCTCCACCTCGCATCCTCAGGGCACAAAGTCACAGGAATGAAAGTTTCGGAAGTCAGTCCTAAGCAAAGGAAATACTCTATTTGTTACGCATTTGTTTTTATTTTATTTTGTATGGATTTTAGACAGCAAAACTAAATCATGTTACTTTTTTCCTTTTTTTTTTTCTTTTTTTTTTTACATTGATTTGTTTACAGCGTTGCCACACACAGACTCTCATTACATGTTTTATGTCACATATGTTATCTGTCCTTCCTCTGAGGCAGGGGTGTCAAACTCATTTGAGTTCAGGGGCCACATCATCCCAAAATAATCTCAAATGGGCCGGACCAGTAAAATGATAGTATAACGACATTAAAAGTAACGTCAACTCCAAATGTACCTTTATGTTTTAGAGTTAAAAAAAAATAAATAAAATTACATTATGTAAGCTTTTACTTTTAAAAGCTATTCTTAAAAAATGTGAATAAGTCAATTTTCAGTGCAATTTTAACTATATTATACTTTAGCTTCTCATTTTTAGCACTTATTTCCACTGTGTTTGTTTTAAAATGCTTTACAGTATAAATAAAGTTGGATTGGATTGGATTTCCACCGTACATTACACAGTGGATCACAGTATAAATACACAAAACATCTAATAACAGGCAGAATATTGATAAAATTACACTTACTTTTCTTTCGACATTTCAGTTTGTTCATATTTGTTGTGGTTATTCATATTTTTATGTCAATAATTAGTTCGTAAACGTTCACATGTTCATATCATTTTACTTTTTTACACTAAAACAAAGAAAAGACTATGGAGTTGTCATTATTTATGGGTTATTATGGGAGTATTGGACTGGTTTGACCCATTTGAGATCCAATTGGGCTGAGGGTGGAACCTGAACTAAATTGATTGTTCATATCTTCAGTGTCATTTTGGTGCATTTCACAGCTTCGTCCCACGGGCCGGACTGGACCCCTTGGCGGGCTGGTTTTGGTATTCTAGTCCGGATTGTTTTTTTAATTCAAGAAAATCCATGTCCTCATCTCCGCTCTCCTTTGCAGAGCTGCCTGGTCCTTTGGAGTTTACCTCCTGCCAGTATATTTGGCTATTTTTACATCTCAGATTCTCTTTTATATCTATAAACAAATCATGTCTTATGAAGTCTTCACATTTTTAATTTTCTTTTTTTTCCTTCTGATTTCTTCTTTTCCTTAATTGGTCTCTGGGGTGGTATCTCGCAGGGCTCTTATGAATCAACAAAGGATCATTGGATATGTGTGTGTGTGTGTTTGTTTAGCGTAAACCCTGCATGTGTCATTAGTGATAACAGTCCGTTTACTCACACTGTGTACACAACGGCTTATCAATACTTCATGTACACAAGTTCCAGCAATGTCATATACTGACCCCAACATGTCTGTGCCACTATTCTAATGTTCATGTACCAGTGTGTTTCATGAGCGGGGAAAAGAGCCATGTCTACAAAGGGATCTCATCATCTTCAATCGGAGCCAGAACAGCCCGACTCTGAATACATTCTCATTTTTTTGCCTTTTGTATGTATATATGTATATATGCAACATCCAGGGTGCATACGTATGTCTTGAAACTCTTAAAAACTATGGAATTTTACACTGTTTTCCAGACCTTGAAAAGTCTATAATCGCATGTGAAAGTGGGGATGTGGATGGAGACACTGGGTTTATGTTCAGTTAATGATAGATTTTACTGGAAAAAGTCACTTTTTCTTCAGTTTTTTTCTATTTTTGATACAATAACCCTCAACTTTACTCTGAAAATGTATGAATATCTACATGATCAGTGAATTTAATGTCGGAAAATTCCTGATTTTCACTGAAAAAAACACAAAATACAGAAGATAATATTACAATAAATGGCGATACCTCACTTAAGGACAGTTAAATATAAAAAAAAAAAATTCATTTGGCCACTGCCACAAATGTCACACCGGATCATTATGGATTAAAACAAACTTTTCTACGGCCCACAACAGGTCCAATCTCAACCAAAAAAGTAGGCATAAAGTATAAAAGTACATATAAAGTCCATTTCTATTTCTACTGGATAAAGAGCAAATACCCTGGGTTCGTCTGTGGAAATGTGTCTGATTTGTTTGTGGCAGATGCACATTTTTATGAGCGTTTGACTCGTTGGGAAATGAAAATACTTGTGTGATATGTAAACACAATGTTGGTCACAGTGCAACAGCTGAGGAAGAATGAAGAGGTTAGAGGAGAGTTGCGGAGGCCAGGGTGAGAAAGGTGAGAGGCTTGATGCGTGCTTGGATCATGCCAGGATGTCTGGGCCTGTCTGTAGCTCACCTGCGCCGGTCTGTCACATATATATGCATTGGCAGGAGCGGCTGTACGCATGCATACACACCGACTCACATGAAACACACTCCAAGGGCACTGAACACACGTATATACTCGCGCAGTGTTTTTTTTTTTTTTTTTTTTTGTCAAGAGGCAGATTTATAGAGAGGTTGATCTCTCTTTGTGACCCACTACCCCTGGCTCTCTGTATCTCGGCCTTTCTCCCTCTCTCTCTCTCACAGCAGTAACACATGGCGAGACACCCCGTGGTGAGGCGTGTCAGTTGAGGAGTGATTTAGGACCGCTCTGCCCCGACTACCGCTGAGACACCTGCCCCAGGAATCCTAGCGCTCACACACACAAACCTACGCGCACACGCATTCGAACGTATGGACGCAGATGCACGCGCACACTCACGTGCACGTGCATACCGAGCTCTGGCGGGTCATGAGTTTCAGTTATGAATTCCTGAATTTTCTCAGATGGGCGGAAAGGAAACGCATAGTTGACCACCGCGCTCACATCCTAGCCGAAACCAAAACAACACATAAAAAAAAAAGCTGATATTATGAGCCAATTTCAGCGCATTTGTCACAGGTTGTATTCGCAGTCACGCTCTATATTTTAAGGAACAGAATTCAGTTTAACGATTTTCATTACAGCATAAAACAACTGATGGCCCCTTATACCAAAGTGTGAGATTATTACTCCCAAAGGCTCCTTTTATCCTCTTTGCCTGGGAGATGTTGTACGGTAAATTTATTCTAACTCCAAATCTATCGCAAATACATTTTCATTTGTTTGTTTTTTTTCTCTCTCTCAGAAGAATCTCACAGGTCAGGAGCATCACTGGGGAACAAAACAAATCAAATGAGATGTAGCTAATTTGAATGCACAACAGTACGAGCGAGCAAGGCTTCAACAATGGCATGGACTAGTGGATGTGATTATTATTTTGTTATACAAACCCTTGATCAAATTGCCTCTCGTTTTATCCCCTGCAGCATGCGGGAGAATCCTATTAGCCACCTCAGGCATGATCTCCACAGAGGAATTCTCAGACCTTAACAAATAGACTCTGACCTTCTCACATCTGTCAGAGATTCATAGTGTGATGTTCGCTTTCAAGGTGAAAACTAATGAGATTCATGTGGAATATTTGGTTTGGTTTGATTTAATGAGATACAATAGCGTGTGTTCTTTTACAGCTTGGTATACTGTACAGGAGCTCGGAAACGCTGGTAATGTGTTTCCACTTCCGCTAAACTGCTCATCAGAGTACACTGTGGTTTATTTTGTGTTAAAGCACACTGTCACCTTTGGAAGACTTTGAAAAGGAGTTGGAGTTGGAAAAAGTCCTCACTAAATGTCTTTGAAAGGAAAGCACAATGTTCACCTTCAGAATAAAACTACAAGTGGATGTTACAGTATTTACTAACCCTTTCATGCATGAATTATGAGGACTTTAAGATTTTTTTTTTTCTCGTAGTGGCTTTATTCAGGGCTGCTCGATTATAGAAAAAATCATAATCATGATTATTTTGATCCATATTGAAATCACGATTATTTACACGATTATGTCTTGAATTTAGAA
>JAQQZY010000015.1:32547523-32558893 GCA_030068375.1 Ostorhinchus rueppellii
TTGCCCATAGGTGTGAATGTGAGAGTGATTGTTCGTCTCTATATGTCAGCCCTGTGATGAACTGGCGACTTGTCCAGCGTGTACCCCGCCTTCACCTTAAGCAGCTGGGATAGGCTCCATGTGACCCTCATGACCCTAGTGAGGATAAAGCGGGTATAGAAAATGAATGAATATTGAAAAGCTTATTTCAAGAAATCTTACTAAGATCTTTTTTTTTTCTTACTCACTTCAGCAAACAAATTGGAAATTCCAGAAAGTGTGGGGTCCCTTCCTAAAAACATTCCAGACCTTGATGTTTAGGTGCAGTTTAACTATGCTGCTCACTCTGTACTTACTCCGAGCACAGATTTTTTTATTTTTTTTTGTGATAGTGATCTTTTACAACATCTGGTGCACTGGCAATGACTGCACTGGAAAAAATCTAAATCTTACCAAGTGTATTTTTCTTATTTCTCGTCTAAATATCTCATCACATTTAAAATAAGATATAATCACTTACAGAGTGACTTTTCAGTGAGATAGAAGAACTTATTTTTACAATATAGATCTGATCTTGAAAATCTCATTTCAAGAATCTTACCGAAATAATTTTCACTTTAATTTTTCATTTTTTTGCTTGAATTGAGAAAAAAAAAGAATAAAGCCAAAAACTCTTCCAGTGGAACAACTGAAAATTATCTGGGTAAGATTTCTTGAAATAAGGTTTTCAAGATCTATTGTCTAAAAATAAGTTCTTATATCTCACTGAAAAGTTACTCTTTAGGTGATTCTGTCTTATTTTAAGTGTGATGAGATATTTTGACTAGAAATGAGAAAAATACTCTTGGCAAGATGTAGATTTTTTTTTCCAGTGCAGATGAGGTACATATCTATTCTATGATGTTCATTGTTCAATCCTGTCTTTTCTTTTCCATATCAAGGTAATAAAAGCTGTAGATGAGGGTTACCGCCTCCCCCCGCCCATGGACTGCCCTGCTACCCTCTACCAGCTAATGTTGGACTGCTGGCAGAAGGAGAGGAACAACCGGCCTAAGTTTGAACAGATAGTCAGTATCCTGGATAAACTCATCCGCAACCCTGGTACCCTCAAAATCACAGCCAACACCACATCCAGGTACAGTACACATACTTTTATTTTTATTCAGTTTTTTACTGTTACAAATGATAGCGCCTTGGACCAGTTTTGTATGCAGCTGTATGTAGATAGGGGCGATGCCAGCAAAAAGGGGGCTCCAGGCAACTGGCAGTCCACTACTGTGGCATCTGGCAGAGCAAACACCTTCCATACATGTCACCCAGTCTTTGTTTTTGCTGGCCATTGCATTTTAAACTCATTTGGTGATGACGAAGCAGTGGAGCAGTGATGGCAGTTGCAGTTTCCTAGTTATTAATGTAATGGACAATAAAAAAGTTGAAGGTTTCCAGCATTGAAAAAGGAGCTGGGGTGGTGGTGGTGGTGGGTGGGTTGGTGATGGGAGGGGGGGGTCTTTCCTTCTTCCTTTCTTCATATGTAGCTGTTTATTTTTGGAACCAGGCAGTACAGGAGTTTGACACAAACAGTGTCTTCCTGCTTCCTGTCTTTCCAGGGTGTTATGTGAATTGCAGCTCATATTCCCACATTAATTACCAAAAACCATTTAAATCCTTATTTCCAATTTTTACACATGATTACAATTTCCATGTTCCGTACCCTCTGATGGTCTTTCCTGGAGCCATCTTTCTGTCCCATGGGACTTTGGGGTAGCTACCAGAGCCTATGAAGCGTTGTCAATTCAGGTTATGGAGGCGGCGTAGGCACTTGGTCTCCAGCAGACGGCTGTGGTATTATGGAGACGTCAAAGCTCATAACATTGACTAATGATTTCTTAAGAAAGTGGAAATAGGTCCCTTGGAGTTTGCATGTAATTTTCCTGATTGGCTTTTAACACTGGGCTAGCACAGGCTGGCGACACGGGCGAGAGCGGTGATTTATTAGGGCTGTGTGAGTATCTGAGTGTGTGAGTGTGGTGGTGGCAGTTGCACAGCGGGAGCAGCTGCACTCGGCTCTACACACCTCGTTTGTCTCAGGGCTGTCCCGGCTGGCTAATGGAACACCCCCTCCTCGGCAAGCCCAGACCAAAGTCTGGGACCAGAGTTGTGCATCTGGGGGCTTCAGGGGGTGGGACCCATTCAGAGTTTACTGTCCCTGCCTGTGGATGGAGAGGGATTGGGGCCAGTGTGCAGAGGTTGGCTGTTGGCAGAGAGACTAATTATGGGCCAGCGGGAGTCCAAGGAAGGTTACAGGCCACTGTCTATCAGAGTTTATTTACAGGGTTTAAAAGATGCACTATACAGACCTACACACTGGGACCTCCTATTCCTGTTGATTTGAAATATTACCGTGATAAATACACTCATGTCACTTGTCAATAATAATCATGATAAACATCAGTTAAGTTTAAAGGCTGATTTTTTTTTTTTTTTTTTATCCTGAGTGAGAGTTGAAGAAAGCAGGCGGTTACATGCGGTTTAAAATGATTATTTATGGTCTAAATATCACAAATATTTCAGAAATCTAGAAGTAGAACATTCATTCATTTGTTTTCCAAACCGCGTAGTCCTCCAGAGGGTTGAGTCAGTGCCGGAGTCTTTTCCAGCTGCCAGTGGACGAAGGCGGGGAACATGCTTCCAGTTTATCACAGGGCAAGAGATACATTTAAAACATTCATAATGAAAAAATTGTCAACATTGAGGAAAACTTTTATAAAAGTGAACTCAGAAGCATTTTAGATAACAGCGCTAAAGGTGAAGCAAAAACATTAACTGGCATTTATTACAATACAATCTATGACAACAGTTGTTACTAACAGGCTGATGGGGTTTTTTTTCAAATTTTATAGATAACCGGTGCATAACCTCGTGGTTCTACATGTTCCATTAGTCATGAACACATGACCTAAACACTTCCATTTGTCTGTGACTGTGCTTAAGCCTAATATAGCATAGCATCTGTCCTTACTATTTTACATAATGTTAGCACTGAATTACCTGAATTCAATGTCTTCTTCTTATTGAAAGTAATATTAATATTGCACATACATTACAGTATTTTCTTTTGGTAACTATGTGCCCCAAAGACCATTGAGGTCTGTATGTTAGTGGCCTAATTTTTATAGAATATTATCAGGTTGTGATTTATTTTGTTTTTGTTTTGTTTGTTTGTTTGTTTCGAAGATCAACATTTAAAACCAATACAACAAAGAAAAACATATTTGATGAAGTTCAACCCACATACTCCTCCTCCCTTACCCTATCCTATCTTTTTACTTGCCATAAATTCCCACAAATCTTATACATATTCTCATAAATTCTGACTAAGCCTGCACAACACACAAAAATGTTCTATCTATCAAAAGTAAACTGTCTATTTCAATACGGTATTACACATGAAAAATAAATTGCCTACAAGTAATCCAGGGATAAGTATGAATAATCCCTAAAACATAAGCTTTTAGTTTTAATAGTTAGGGCTGTAATAGGAGTTGACACAAAAGCTAACCTGTTCCCTGGGAGAAAGAACCAGGGCTGGGCTAAAATGTGTGCAGTCGAGCAACGGCGGATGAGGTTTCCAACTCGGGTGAAGCCAAAACATCTGAGCTGAGGCAGGAAAATGTATGGATGGAGGGAGGAGGGTACAATTAATCTCCAGACTCTGAACCAAACCTCCAGATTGTTATGTTTTAATATAGGTTAAGTTGAACCATCTTTTGTACACATGCTAAAGCAACACACTGGCCAGGAGTCCAGAGTCAGAATTATGCATGCTTGAGCGGAATCAAATTAAAACGTCACACTTCAATCAGTTTTGCTTGATCAATTCCATCAGACCACCTGAGAAGCATATTGATTAAAAGTACATTAAAGCCCTCACATCCAGCAGATACCAACTGGCTGGCAATCATCGCTTTCGTGTAACGGTTTGGGAGGTTGTAGCCTGACCTCCTCGCAGTTTTTTTTTTTTTTTTTCCCAGAAACAAAGTGAAAGATGAATTCCTCTTACACTTTTCTTCCACACATGTATCTGTTCAAGCTCTTCTCCTCGTCCACCTCTCCTGTTTTCCCTTGAGAGCTCTAAAACAAGAGACTATACAGCCCTGGTTATTTAGAGGTCAAAAGAATGAAATATGGAGCAGGGGAATGTAAAGGAGAAAAGGGTAGACTGTCTTTACACTTACTTCTACTTGAGCAGTATTTTCTGAGTTCCTGGAGTTAGATCCGAGCCCCACTCCACCATCAGACAGATTTCTTTCCCTTCTTTATTCTCCCTGTTTCTGTATCTGTGCTTTCTCTCTCCAATCATCTTGTCTCTTGTGTTGCCCTGAGATGTTGCTGAAAATGTAACGGCAAAGGAAACAAAGAAAATGATAAGGGAAGGGAAACAAGGTCATTTGCAGTTTACCTCTCAGAGGATACAGGAGAAGGGGAAAGAAAGCAGAGGATAAAGGGAGAGTGGAGATCACAGGAGAAAAAAGTGAAGCAGTACAGGAAAGTGAAAGGAGAGGAGAGGATCAATAAGCCAAAGCAGAGCGTCAGAACATTCATGTTCTTTGCAGCTCAGACGTTATAAATAAGACATCTTTGATACATGTTTTAGATTAGTATAACCTACAGTTTTTTTGGGCTTAAAATGGATAAATGAGAACCAGGAAAACAACCACCACTAACAGCCTTTTACGCCACATGTTTTATAGTAAATAGTCTCTCTCTGTATTTCTTCCATTAAAAAAATATTTCTTCTGTCCTCTCAGGGAGATTCACAGACTTTCCTCTTTTTTCTCGCAAGCCCTTCCCACTCTCCAGGCCCAATTCCCCTCCTTATTCTACAAACCGGTCTCTCCGGGGGGTCCTGGGGGGCCCCTCAGCATTTTGACAGGCCTCTGATCTGGCAGGAAAAGACTCAATCATTATAACAACACCCACTCCACTGCCTCAAATGCATCCTTTTTCTTCCATTTTTTTCCCTCTTTTTCCTGTTGCTGTTGGAGATGTCATCTCGCCTTTCTTCTCTCGCTTTGTCGGCTTAGTGTAGTGTGTGTTTTGTCTGTGTTTTTGACAGCTTGATGCTTCTCTATTATAACATTGTTCTGATTGTATTTGCCTCTAAATAAAAAATGTTGCATCAATGCAACAAAAGGCAGACTGAATATTTATAGTTTGTCAGCTGTATGATACCTCTCATCCCTAACAACACAGAAGGAGGAAAGAAACATAGAACAAGAGCAACATTAGAACTTTAATTAATAATACTGGAATTTACTATTTTAATAACTATGCCTAGTGCTTCATATTAGTTCCCCTTAAACCCTTTGATTCCTGTAGTGCCACTGATTCTGTCCAAATATGGTCACTTCAGGCTATAAACAGCCAACCTAGTGACAGTCAAGAGAACCCAGTGACTCATGTCATCATTTCTTCATCCTCTAATTATATACAGTCTTTTATTTTAGGCCTAAAGTCATTACATTACATTACATTTAAACAAAATTGTGAATGTGAAAGTATGTTACATTTATTTTCATTGTCAAAATGTGCATTTTACATAAATGCCTGAAACAATAAACAAATGAAATGTTTTCTTTATTTTGGGACTATAATTGCATAACTGCATCAAAATACTGTATCTCAAATGTAATACCAAATATATAAAAAATAGTCAACCACAGAACAGCTTTAGGCTAATTCAGACTAAATAGACTTAAGCGCTCACATTCAGTATTTAGTATTTGATTTGATTTGATTTGACAGAAAAAAAAGTGGCTCTTCAGTAAAGGTTGCAGTCAGTGATCTATAAAAATATCGTTATCGCCTTAAATGTTTGACAACTATTTTAACATATTAAGTTGAAAAAGGTCAGCCCTGCGATCAACTGGTAACTCGTCCAGGGCGTACCTCGCCTTCGCCCATAGGTAGCAGGTATCAGCCTTAGCACCCCCACGACCCCAGTGAGGATAAAGCAGGTTCTGAAAATGAATGAATGATTGAAGTAGCATAAGATATGAGGTCAAGGATGTGAAAATGTTTAATGATGATAACCAAAATCAGAATCTCTTTAGTCTCATTGCACCAAATACAATTAAACTGAGGAAGAACTCTCAGGTTCAGTGCAAGAATTTACAAGACACAACAATAAATGTGAATAAAAAGAATTGCAACTACGTATATTTGTAAAAAATAAATACATAAAAAATAGATTAAGATTATTCTGTGCCTTCCTCCTTTTAATTCCGTGACTACTGGATGTATTTTCCCCACACATGGACATGGAATGCCTGTGACTCTTTGTCCAAATCATTCAGACAAAGTGGACTTCCTGGCTTTCTAATGAGTTTATTTACAAGGCTATGAATAGTATCCCCTAAGGGAGCGCTGCTGCTGTGTTTCTGTCCTGTGCTGTCTTGCCTCCTACCCACATCTTTATTCCCCTTGTGCGCACGTGTATAATATACTGAATGTGTGATGCAGGTGCCTTTGACTGTTCCACAAGACAGGTGCAGAGTGTCCTTATAAAAGCAGCGTGTCTTAGGGGAACTGTATTTCTGTATAACACTGCATCGTACCAACACAGAATATTACACACTGATTGACAGTGAGAAAATAGCCCTTCTGTCATCTTGGAGTGTCCCTCCACTCTCTAGGTTTAATATTCCCATCTCTGGCTCTCTCTATACATTTTTACCTCTCTCAACATTCCCCTTTCCCTCTGTTTGGCAATCATCAATCAGAGCTATTCAGAACACCGCCTGCAGCCTTTCCTTCACCCTGCACTGTTGACTGAACGCTCTGAAGCCCAACGCGGTGCATTTAATTTGATTTGATCCAATTGAAACCATCAAGTTTAATCAAATCTAATGTTACATTTTGCCACATGGTACATATACCGCAGGAAATGGTAATGACATTAGACAGACATTGATGCAGATTTTGTTAGTAATCTTGTTCCCGAATGTGTTCGATATATTATGGAATTTTTTTTTTTTTGATGGTTTGATTTCCCTGCTGCATTAAAAAGCCAAATGCAATGTGCAACGTGTTACGGTGTGCAACAGAGGTCGGTGTGCGGTAATGTGTATGTATAGGTTTGTGTGATTACATCTGTATGCCCCTCTGACTCCAATTCATCCACTCCCAAAGTTATATTTGCACTCTGTGTAAAAATCTGACAAATTTGCACTTTGTACATTTTGTCAATATAAATTCTCTGTAAATAATATATACATAAATATAGTCTCAATAGACCGATCTCTGTAAATATTCAATATAAATCTACCGTAAAGAATATATACATAAACATACGTTTTTAATAGGCCAGATATCTGCACACATCTATCTACTTATTTATATTTATCTTATACTATTATTCTCAACCCCTTGTTGTCCTTGTCTCTAGTCAACTGTTTGTTTTTATTAGGTCTATGTTTAACCCACAAAGACCCAGTACTACCTTTATGCCAGTTCCCAAAATCATTTTTCTCTTTATTTTAACCTTTATTAAGTGATTTATCACCATTTATTATAATATAATACTCTGTATTTTGTGCTTTTTTGTGATAATCATGTATTTTCATGTGTTTAATTGATTGATCATGTAGAAGTTCATAAAATCTCAGAGTAAAGTTGAGGTTTATATGAAAACACAGAAAACTGACGAAGAAGGGACTTTTTTCAACAAAATATGTCATTATCTGAACATAAACCCAGTGTGTCCACCCACTGGCATTGATCCAACTCCATGGGTTTTACTGGTGAATCACTGTTGTAGAAGATGATGGTGTTTCCATGGTAACTACAGAACCTCTGAACGTCCAAATGGGTCATATTTGATGAACATGAAAAGATGACAAAATGTATTTTACACTAATTATTTACATACATTGATAGGATTAGTGGATTAACAGGTATTAAACAGTTTAGCTCAGTAGATGGTTTGTGTCATTGGTGGCTTTTTGGGTCTTTATGGGTTAAGTGTGTTTGTGTTTATGTTGAAATTGTACATTGTGGGCTAAAAAAAAAAACCAAAAAACAAAGCCAAATTCCTTGTATGTGTTCATATATTTGGCCAGTAAAGCTGATTCTGAGGCCTATGTACTTCTTTCATTGGGTCACGGTCTAATTTCTGATGTTTTCGACTATAATACAATGAAACGATTACAGTAGAAAACATTTCATGTAATATAATTATATGTTTTTATCAGTTCATCTGTTATTGTGCAATTTTTATGAAGTTCTCTTTCACTGATCATCAGTTAAATTCCTTTATATAACCTCTTTTCCTCTCAGGCCCGCCAACTTGTTGTTGGACAGAAGTAGTTCTGAGGTTCCCTCGATGGGGACTATGGGTGACTGGATGGATGGAATGAGGACCTTACCATGCAAGGAGGCCTTTTCCGGGGTCAGCTATAGCTCCTGTGACACCTTGGCCAAGACTTCCACAGAGTAAGACAACTGCACACATACAAAAACACACCATTCATGTCAGCAGTGTTTGCAGGGCCCCTGTAACGCTGCATGGCCCTCATAGAACTCTGTCCTCAATAAGTTAAGAAACCTATAGAGCTTTACTGACGGTGTCCCAAACAGACTCATGGTAACTCAGAATGACAGGCCTTTAGACATGCTTTCAGTGTTGCAAATATGACCACAGTGGGATGAAGTTAGAGCATGAAAACTGGAAAGATAGAGATAAATGGAGAAACAGACAAAACAAGTGAGAAAGGAGAAGTGTTTGGAGGCAGAGGAAAAAAAGAGTGAAACTATTTAACCCATAAAGACCCAAACAGCCACCGCTGACCTAAACCATCTACAGATCTAAACTATTTACTACCTTCTGATCCATTAATCCTGTAAATAATTGGTGTAAAATACAGTTTATCATCTTTTCATGGTCATCAGATATGACCCATTTGGACGTTCAAAGGCTCTGTAGTGAACATGGAAACACCGTCATCTTCTACAACATTGATTCACCAGTAAAACCCATGGAATTGGATCGATGACAGTGGAAGGACACACTGGGTTTATGCTCAGTTAATGATATCCATGTTAAAAAAAAAATTTTTTTAAAGTCACTTGTCTTTTGTTTTCTCAGTTTTTGATTTAATAACCTTTGAATTTACTCAGACTGGTGAAATAAACAAGAAGAAAATGCATGATTTGTATTAGAGAAAAAGCAAAAGACAGAGGGTAATATTATAATAAATAGTCACAAAAGTAGCATTGGGTCTTTATGGGTTAAGAAATATTGGGGGGGGGGGGGGTCTGAAAAGGATAAAGAATAGGAAGAGGAGATGTTTACAAAAAGAAACTAAAGGCATACATGTTAGAGTAAAGGTACTCTCCATACTGTGAAACATTCAAATGCAGTGTCAGAAAGTCCTGATGCCAAGTCTAAGTATCTTATATCACCCCTGTAGCAAATCCTTTATAATAAAGGTTATGTAAAAGTACAATAAAAACAAAACATGGAGAAATATCCCCTTGTTTTCCTCTTAACATTATCCTCTCTTGGAAAACGTATTGCGAGTAACTTTGTTATGTTTGGGCACTTTTTAGAGCTTGGCTAAGATTAGGGATTTGTTTCAATATTGGAGTCACTGTTGATTTTAAGCACAACATGGCACTGGTTCTGTATGATATAAGTACATCATCAGGATGTAAAAGCAGATTATAGGTCAGGCTTCACAGACAGGGGATCAGGTTCTGGCCTCCGTCCAGTACTGGCAGACTGGAAGGGATTATAAATACCAAGCACACTGTTAATAGACTGGAAGATTATATTAATTCTATTATACTCCATCATCTTCTTCTTTGTGGTCACAGTTCAATTGAGCGACTAGATTATTGTCTTTAGGTTGTTTTCTTTTTGTCAGCGTCCCAAGTGAAGAAATGTTCTGTTTCCCTTTGTCCCACCATCCCTCCCCTTCTTTCTCGCTCTGCTGGGCTGCTGTTGGCTAATTGACGTGGAATGTGACTTGGTAAATAATTGGACATTTCTAATCACTGTGATCAAAGCGGCCATTCACTGTGGTAAGGGCGATGTGGGGAGTGGCGGTCACCGCTTCAGTCAACTATAACCCCAATCAGCAAAGTGGGCAGTCATTAACATTTTGTGGGTTGTGCATTAAAAAATATGTGTCATATGAGGCGGAGTCACTTTGTTTATTACTTGATTTTTTTTACAGTGTTAGAAACTTAGGCTGAATCCTAATTCCCCCCTTACCCCTACTCCTCCATTTTGCACGTTCACATGAAGGGGTAGGGGCGTCCGGATTCTCCATGAGTTGGAGGGGAAGGACTAAGCGGGAGGGCCCTCAAAACAGAGATTCTACAAATGGATGGGTATGAGAAATCTCCCATAATTCTATTCAAATCATCAGCAAGACGGAGGTAAACACAAGAAAAAGTGCAGCTGTGTGATGAAACAAACACACAAATGTTGTACAATTTAATCCTGTCATCGACTGTTTAACCCTTTCATGCATGACGTCTACATTTGTGGACACACAGTTTCAGCTCACTTTCCAAAGTGTTCAACAGGCCAGATTCTCCAAACCACATGGGTGTAGTTTCTACAGACCCTAAACAATACAACGAACAAAAGGATCATTTTAGTTGTAGAATTTGAACTGCTCTGTGATCTCTTCAAGTTCACCTCCTCAGACCCAGCTATGGGTTTAATGTGTATGTTTGGACAGGAGTTTCACAGCTCTGTACAAAAAACAAAACAAGATTGTCCACCATAAAGGACATCCCATAAAAATAGAAATAGAAAATGCATCTGGAAAAATTGCTGCATCGCAATGTTTACAAAATAGGCAAATATTTAATAAAAAAGCCCTAACCTGTACTTTTTGGGTCTAAGGAGGTTAAATATCTTCTTAATAAAAACACATTTAAAAAAAAAAAAAAGTAAAATGCATTTCAACTTCAGCCTAATTTTGAGAAATAAAATCAATCTTAAAAAAAATCTAAATACTTTTTTTCATGATTCATGCGTGAAAGGGTTCATGTCGTTTCGATGTGTTATAGATCGCATTTCTGCAGTTTTCCATTGAAAGGCGCAAAAAGACACCCAAAGACCATGTAACCGAGGTGGTTGCAGGTGCTGATAGTCTGGGGAATTCTTTAGTAAACAAAGCTGTTGCATCTTTTTATAGCGGCATCGACTGCTAATGGTGTCGAAGAGTTGTTCCTTTTCATAGGAGAATATTTCAGCCCATACTAGAGCTGAATGATCTATCGTTTTGGACCGAAAATCGCGATTTCAGACAACACGATTTTCGGATCGTCAAAGCTGCTGTTTTTCTCGGTTTTTCTTTCTTACAATTAAGAATT
>JAQQZY010000015.1:32635028-32648007 GCA_030068375.1 Ostorhinchus rueppellii
GTCGTGAAGATTCAAAGAAACTTTATTGTCCGTCACATAGTGACAGTACTCAAAACAGACACGAAGACGAAAATGAAGTTTTTTGAATCATGACTCATTAGGTCTCGGACACAAACAAATAAACATGTCGATGCAGTGAAACTACTTTGGAGTAAATGAAGCAGATTAAAGCAGTTTCAACACGACCGTGACGTCATCGATCGGATCGGTGATTTATGGCATGACGCCCGATCACGAACATTTCAAAAAATGCCAAATATCGGCCGATCTGATATAGCCGATATGATCAGTGTAAAGCCTACATATAAGGTCAAAAGCAGTAAGAACGCATGGAATAATGTCATCCTTATATTTTGAGAATTTTACATGTGTGCCTATATTTACAATATATTATTAATATTGTTAAAGATGGATGTTTTACATGGAAAAATGCATTGATGTAGACTGTAAATAATTGTAATAATGCATAAATAAAACAGAGCTAAGAAAACTGCTGTTTCCAGAGCTGCAGAAGTCAAAGGATATAATTTCAGTGCCAGCAGATGATGAACCGCAATGGAAAATGATTTTGTAATATGAAATAGAAGCAACAGAAAACACTGAATAATACAGATCTGTGTGCTGTACCAGTTTAATCCATATTACCTTTAAAGATGTGACAGTATCTGTCCTACTTAATACATCGTTATGGTACTTTTTTTTTTTTTTTTTTTACATTTTATCACATACAGTTGCGGAAAAAACTATTGACCAATAAAAGTCATCAAAACCAATGCTTATACAATCAAATAGTAACTCCTGTGTGTATCATGTGACTAAAACAGACAGAAAAGAAAACATGGAATGTCTAAAAGCACTGTTTTTATCAGTACAATGCCATAGATACTGATGTAAGAACTGAAGTGATTTGGTTATTATCAAGAAAACATGTAAAACAGATAGATATCAGCTCTGAAATTCAACTATTATGAGATTTTTTTTGTTGTTATTAGATTTGTCCAAACAAATGCACCTTTAGTTGTACCAGCCATTAAAATGAACAAGAAACTGGAGAAAACAAGGGTGGGGTAATATTTTCTCCACAACTGTAAATGAAAAGCACAGATATTACTACAAGTTGGGCTGTCAAAATTAACACATTAATGCAGATTGATCCATCATCATGATTAATCTGATTAAATTTTAACTCAGTTAACTCATCTGCAGCACAGAATGACTCTGTACGTCTCTGCTAATGCCTTTGGGGCAGTTTGTTCAAGTAGAGCTAGTGTCGCACAAGAACAAATGGGCAGTTGATCTGGTAGTGACAGGCAGCAGAACCATCCCATAAAGACGGAAGACACTAAACAGCACGTTGGCCTCTGGATGGAAATATGAAGACAAAAAAATAAGATGGAACAGTTGTTTTGTTGAAACTGTTGAAGGTGTTTGATAAACATGTTCAGTGCATAGATATTCCCTTGTTTCTTGAGTGTGTTCGCTCATGCAAAACAAAATCACAAAAAAACACGATTAATATAGATTAAAAATGAATGATATGTAATCACAATTAATGGAAATTAATCCACAGCAACCCTGTGATTAATCGGATTAAAAAATTTTAATCGTTTGACAGCACTAACTACAAGGCATGGAAGTTCTTAGAAAAAATAAATTAATAAAATAAATACCAGAGGGAAGTAAATCAGCTGTCATCCTGCTGACGAGTAGTAATAGTAATGTACGACCAAAATGGTTCCCAAACTGGTGCTGTGGATGGTGTGGTCCCATCACTGCTATGTAACTTATAAAGCGCACGTTGATATGAAGCAGTATTTATCATTTTTATCATTATATTTGTCCAAACAAATGTACCTTTAATTGTACCAGGCATTAAAATGATCAAGAAATTGAAGAAAACAAGGGTGGAATAATATTTTTTTTCTGCAAATTGTATGTATTATATTAAATTATTAAGATTTCTCATCAGACGTTGAACCATCCTGTGAACTATGAGGTGATCATGAACGATGAAAATAATCGGCGTGAAGGGTTGTGTGATTTTAAACATGCACTTAAACGTTAAAACTCACACCATGAAGAGAAGTCAAACTTATTATAGGCGTTCTTTATTCCCTTGAAATAATTAATAATTTGAATATCTTGGAATATCTAATATGTATTACAGTAATTATGAGGGGCATTTGAATATAAATGACAGCTATGAATTTAAAGCGACTGTATGTGTAGCGACACATTTGAATATATAACTGAAGGAAATCTCGATCGCTTTAATGGTTTAAAGGAGTTCGGAATTGCTCATGGAAGAGATGAAGCTGAATGAGGTTTTGCTAATTAAATAGCGGCATTATAATTCCCTCTCCGTGGTATTCGCTCTGGTTTCACACACACACACACACACACACACACAAACACAATAGCTCAGCGCTGTGTGTTCAGCAGAGCAGGAGGTCTCTGAGGCCTAATCTCAGAGCTAGCAAGGTACAGCCATAAAACTGACAGGCCAACTAATTATCCCAAAAATTACAACATCTTAATGTTCATGCTCGCAGCCACGTTCGCTGGAAACCGAGGCTGTGTGTCGATGCTCGTGCACGTGCGTACGCCTGTGTGTGAGTGTGTGCCTGTAATGCAGACTCACATATGTGCAGGTTTGGGTGTGTGTGTGCGTGTATGTGTGTGTATTAGAGGGTGTTTATTATGCAGACAGCTGGTGGTGGTCTCCTGCATGCAGAGCAGAGGGGACAGATGTGTGTTGGGGCTCTTTGTTCTGGTTTTCTTACCCGACCCAGACTTCGACAAAACAACAGAGGGTTTGAGTCAAAAAAAACCAAAAAAAATCTAAAATTGAATATAACAGATTTGATTCCCTCCTCTCGCTTTTGTGTCTTTACGTTTTGATTCTCTGAGCCCCATGTAATCCTTTAGCTGTGTTCTTGCCTGCTGTCCTGTAATGTTCACATCCATACCTAATCCAGCTGTTCTGCGACCATCTGACGGTACCCAGACCTTTATCGTGTTGTTCTGTCTGGATGTTTTCGCTCTCACAGAAGAAATGAATGAATGAGTGAATGGTTTATTTTGGTTTGTACATTAATCACTGCACTTAGTACAATAATTATAATAAACATTATAAGTCGAACGATATGGGTTTTTCTAATGACAATGCCAATTTCAAAAAAGTTTGTCAGCCGATGGGACTTTGTTCATCAATCAATAACGCTCTACGCAGTTGAACTCTTCCTTAATATGATGTCCTTGTTGTTTATTTGTTTTGTTTTGATTATTGGATCTGGCCTTTATTACCTCTGCCAGAAGGTTATGTTTTTGCCAGCGTTTGTGGGTTTGTTTTTTGGTTTGTTTGTTAGCAACAAAATTCAAAAAGTTATGGATGGATTTTGATGAAATTTTCAGGATATGTCTGCTCTGGGTCACCAAAGAGATGATTACATTTTGGAGGCGATCCAGATCAACGTCTGGATCCAGGCATTTTTTAAATGAATTCTTAATCATTGCGACATAGGGCATGGTGGCACAGAGCTGCATATGAGGTCATTCAGTGCCCTCTAGTAGAGGAAAGGACAAATCCAACCTTGACAGAGGTCTGCACTCTCTGAGGGCTTTTCTCCAAGGGGTTTTATTCTTGTTGCCAAAAACCGTATTTATTTGTGTGTATTCTTCTGAATGTGCGTGCAAATAAAAAGTATAATCATAAAAAAAAAAAAAGTGGGTCAGCCAATGAGGTCGATATTTAAGTGTTTTGTTTTTTTATAAGCGTACCAATAATAAAATGCGATTTAAACACTCCGATAATTGCAATTTTTATGCAGCAATATAAATGAAATGAATATAGATACACATGGTACTCTTTTAGCATGTATTGAATCTGCTCACACAGGTGCCTGATCAAATATCTTCTAACACTTTTACTACTGATCAAATATCGACTTTCAAATAAAAAATTAGGCCAACAGCCAACATTGGAAAAAACAAAAAAACAAACTGTACATCAGTCTACCAAATTTCAATCTTGTGTTATTGGAGGACCCAACAAACCTTTATTACTGTTGTGAAATCTTAAAAAAAAAAAAAAAAGGATTGTCATGTAGAAAATCAATGTAATTGAAGTTACCAAGTTTTGTTCCTTGCCCGTAAGTCGCAAAAAAAAAAAAAAAAGAAAAGAAATCCAACAAGTAAATATAAAAATAATCCAAGAAACACATGTAAGGTGCTAGGAACATGTATTTTAGAACATTAAACTAACATGCGTGCTGCTCCAGACCCCTGTCCACATCCACCCTTTGAACATCATTCCTTACATTAGTACCATTACTTCCTGGTACCTAACACAGCAGGTCCACTCACTGTTCATGCACAGGTGGACCTTACAGACCCTGAAGACCACATTGGACCTTAGATTCTTGACTCATTGTCCTCACTGTAACTATTACTGTCACTATCCTGTAACGTATGCAAAAATGACCAAAAATGGTTACTTGCCCAATAAAGGGATAATCAGATTAATCTTGATGAAGGATTAATCTGCAATAACACATTCCTTTTGACACCTCTAATAAAACCAAAAAAGGAATAGGCTAGAAGGAAAGCTTATTTTTCTTATCTTTTCCCCCGATACACTGTTTACATTTAATTAAATATACAGCATCGAGTGTTCTCATTATAACAAAAAAAAAAAAAACAACCATCTCAACTTATTCCAAACGAGTTTATACTTAAAGTATTTTTTAAACTTTGTCTGAGACATAAACACCTTAAAATAGAATACGAGCAAACGCAGAACATTTACAATAGGTACACAGTGTAGTTTATGAGACAAAGAGAAAGAAAGGAAGACAAAGAAAGAACTAAAGAGCCACTCTGTCCTTCCATACAGTCGCTGTCATTGGTAAGCCGGAGGTGAATGTAATCCCCGGGTTTCTATGACAAAAGATAGGCAGCATGATAAGAACTGTGCAAATACCATCATCGATTCGCATCTCTGCTAAGTCTCCAATACCCTGTCGGAGAGCAGACATGGGATTACAAAAGAAACAAGAAGGGATTTGCTGCGATCTCATTCTGCTCCTGACAAAATACCATAATGACATGTCAAGCTACCGTATCAGCGGAGGTGTGGTTACACTATGAGACGGCGTAACATGCGTTCGGTGTAAAAAAAAACACTCTTGTTACTTGAGAATGAATGAAATACTGAGAGGCCGACAGCTTTTATTAACATTTAACGCAGTCTATAAAGGTGGATGAATCCTAACAACTATAAAACGTGTGTTTACTGAGCTGGACTAGGATGGTACAGGATGAGCGCGATTGAAGATGAACTGTAATGCTCGTGTTCATTACGAAGAAAAAAAAATCCATGTGCAATCAATGTACAAACACACAACTGCAGAATCCTAGTGTTTTCAATAGATTTACCTGATAAACACAAGCATGAATTATTGGAGCGGAGACACTGCGATGGGATGTACAATGGAAGGAAGTAGGTTCTGTAAAAATACGATAACTAACTCGACCTACTGGAAACAGGGTTCTCCCCAGACGATGGAACAATGGCGCTGTGCCAGTATACTGTTAGCTCCGTGCTGCTATATGAATTTTCAAATTTAGGATGCTTTTTTTCCATTTTCCCCCGATAATTTTGCTAAAATCTACCGAAATCTGTCAGGTTTGCAGGCACGCGCTCCATTTTCCAGCGCCATGATATTTTTCTTTTAAATGTCACAAAGCTGCGTCTATTGCAAGGTTTTAGCGCGAGATTTTCTTCCCATTGGTTGGACATGATGGAATGCATTAAATCAAGCACTCTTATTGGTCGGGATCTGACCGCACTTAAACTCACTTCCTGTTTACATCCAGATGACATGCACCATGACGAAATGCAAGTATTATACAAAGCCTGATGATCAGAGAACGATCTCTGCATTTTTTGTTGCGTCCTCGGTGGTGACCACAGCCCATGTAGCCGAGGAGGAGTGGCCAGAAAAACGACCTTGTGTGCCCTCAGGATACTATAAATTTCTGGGGAAGAACCCGGGGAAATTTTGGCGATCTACAGACAGAAGGACTCTTTAACTTCAAATCACAGTTGAGCTAAAATACTGTAGAAGACGCCTTATTATAAATAGTTTTTCTGGGTTCAAATGGACTGGTTTAGCTCTTTTGAAAGCATTTCATCTCTCATCCAGGAGACGTCTTCAGTTCTTACCGAGTGTGATTGCACCTTCCCAAGGATCTGTGTCACTTTGTGTCCCTGCACTGTGAACTTTATACAGTTGAAGATTTAAGTTTAATCTTAGTATTAATCAGTACGTAATGTTTTAAGATAGAATTCTTGGTTTCACTTATAAACTTTTAGCATACCAATATGACAAGATTTATGAACACAAGACTTAGATACACTTTAAATATACACTCACACACATAGGACTGTCAATCACTGGAGATAAGATGTAAACACACTGTCAGGGTTTCGAGTTGAGATATCCCAGCTGCTTGACTTAAGAGTCGGATAACTTCAGCTTATCTTTATAGTGACCCCACCCACCTAGCCCACAGGGTCAGCCCACTGTTGGGGATCAGTTTGCAGTGGATATAAAAGTGATTTACATCGTAATGTCGGGGCCCATTTGCTTCCATGGTGTGGGTCCTCAGTACTGAGTATGTTGTATTTTGCTTGTGATCACATCAAGTCAGATTAAATTCATAAAAATAACACCAAAATGAATCCGGACTTATTCTTGGAGCTTCCACTAAAAGAACACGCTAACAACAGTGGAGTGAAGTTGTAACATGTTGGAGATTATCCTTTGTTGTCTACATCTCACATTAAAGTGCAGATGGTTTCTGAAATCTGCCAACTTCCTGGATGTCCGTTCGAGTTCCTGTACCAGTCGTAGGATGTCCGTCCCAAATTGCTTCTGAAGTTGTCTGTGGAGGCTCTCATTTGTCCAGGTCATCGTTCTTGGTAGTTCTTCTTGGTTCAACTGGACTGGTTTAGCTCTTTTGAAAAAGACTTCTTCGGTTCCCTTCTTCCTATCCAAGAGACAAAATGTTTTCAAGAGCCAAACCCTTGCGCTAACCCTAACCACTGATTCATGTAATCGTGCGTTATTCTACACGGCATGAACATACACTCGGAAAGCTTATAATGCGTATAGATAACATACCAATTAAAAGTGGTGTGTTATCTGTATGCAATTCATGCCATCACATTGGACAGCAGCACAAACAACTTATTTCAGCACCTCAAAGGTTATCACACGCCAGAGTGGGAGCATTGCGTTACATTTCGGGCTGTACACGAGAACGACATGCCAGCTAAAATGCCACCACTGGCCCAAATCAAAATGGAAAATGTAGATTTTTGTGGAAAAACTCTGGATTTTGTATCCATGTATCCAAAGGCAGTCCAACAAAATATTGTGTGTGAGATTTTTTTCTGGCCAGACATTGTATGACCCAAGTTTTATAAAGACTGATATATTCAATGAATGAGTACACAACACATCTACTATGGAAGGGAGTGAAAACAATACCCTGTTTGTACACAAAGCCTCTGTAACGGTTTGTGATGTGTTTTTGAAGACAACAATGGAGAGAAATAAAGTGAATAGTGTTTGATAAAACAATACCACAGAAGAAAAAAATTAAAGTCATTTATTTCTGTTTCACACTGTCTCTCTCAAACACATATTCAGCAAAGAAGCGGCAGGTGTGAGTCACACTGTTCTGCTGATGCCTCAAGGTCATTAACTCCGTACCTGATTAGTTAGGGAAAAACCAAAGCAAAGCCAGCGAGAGTTCATTGAAAATATGAATACTTCATGAGAGCCACGGAACAAAAGGTTTCAGGGCAAACTTTTATTTTATTTTTTTTTAATTCAGTGCAGTCTCTTGTATTTCTTACTTCTCTGAAGTCTTGCGGAGTCAAACTTTTTCTCACTGTCAAGAAACTTGACTCTGGTCATTTTGGGGAAAGAAGATGAGAGGAGAGAATGGAGATAGAAAGACTGATGAATGGAGATTGGCTACAGATAAGGAGCGGGATGGAGAGGGGAGAAGGATGGACATCTGGGTCATGGTGATGGAACGATAGATTGATTTGGAACGAGTTTGAGGAGTGCAGTGCAGGTCAAAGCCACCATCTATATTACTGTCTTAGACTATTCCTCTCATTTCCTGATAAACTATCCTGTACGTTCATGGGAATAAAAAAAAAAAGAGCAGAAACTAAGAGGAATACAGTACAGTCAAACCATACCAAGGGTGTAAATATATACAGAGAATAAAGAGAAAATAAAGGAGGGAGGCAAGATGGTAGATTTGTCTGCAATACCTGTCAATTTTTGTATAAGATTTTTCTTCCAAACCTGATAAACCCATAAATATCCAGACTGTCACTGACGGCCGAAAGCATCTGTGGATCTAAAATGTTTCAGTCCCGGTTGATCCATTAATCCTGTCAATCCATGTAAATAATTGGTGTAAAATACAGTTTATCAAATTTTCATGGTCATCAGATATGACCCATTTGGATGTTCAGAGGCTCTGCAGTTACCATGGAAACACTGTCATCTTCTACAACATTGATTCACCAGTAAAACCCATGAAGTTGGAGCAAGTGGATGGACACTCTTAGGCCCAATCCCAATTCACCCCTTGGCCCTCCCCCTTACCCCTCCCCTTTGGCCCTTGTACTTGGCACTACCCCTTGATACGGAGTTGCAAGGGGGTAGGGGTTGATACATCCCCTATTTAAATGGGACAACCCTTCAAGACCTGTTATGTCATTAGCGATCATCGATTGCTGCTATTCACCTTATTATGCCCCGCCCATTTGAACTACTTTTTCCTTCTGCTTTGTGTTGAAACTTCTGGTTTAACCAGGGTTAACACTATTTTAAAGCATTTACTCCTAAACTACATTGTTTTAAAATCTTTTAAACTGTGTTAACAAGCAGTCAGTAACAGAATGTTAGCTGCTAGCAGCAAATGTAGCTAGCATCTATTTCAGCAAACTGGCGGACGTCGCTCCGGAGCTTCATAGCCAAGTCATTTGTCAGGATATGGGTGCTGGATTGTAGGTTTCCCATCCACGAAGTGAAACAAACAGACATATGGCTTTTTCGGGTTTTTGGGTTTTTTTAAAAGTCAAGCGCCCTCAGACAAAGATACCGGTTTTCTTCACCACGAGGAGGCGGATAAAGATTAAAGGCCGGCCCACAACATTCACTCCTTCTCTTCCCGTGAGTAAAACACTCTTGTTGAAGAAACAAACGTTTCTTCTTCCAATTATTGTGGCAGCCACGGACTGCACAAATAATACTTGACTTCTTTCGACCCTTGACATGTATGCTCGACAATGATTCTGCTACACCACCGGAAGTTCTAGCATAAAATAAACAAGATGCCACTGCCCCAGTAACCACAGAGAACAGGGTGAATAAACGTGAATAAACACATGAAACAACTGTGTTTCCAAAAGAATTCACCATGCCGTCAGCAGCTGTAAACCGTCTGTTGCATGGGCTTCGGTAAGCGTTCATCTATCAACCACAAACTGCAGAAATGTGATCTATAACACACTCAAACTGCATTAAACAGTCACTCAAATGATTAAGTTGTTTACAAAGAAAATACGTACGTTTGTGTGTTTCTTACATCACACTGCTGCACTTTTTTCTTGCGTTTACCTCCATCTTGCCGATGATTTGAACAGAATTATGGGAAACAGCCCTCCCTATTAGCCCTTCCCCTCCGGCTCATCTAGAATCGGTACACCCCTACCCCTTCATGTGAATGCAAAAAAAAAAAAACTGCGGGGGAGGGGCCAAGGGGTGAATTGGGAACGGGTCTAGTGTTCAGTAATTCATATCTTTGCTAAAAATAAAAAAAAAAAGTCACTTTTTCTTGAGTTTTCTCTGTTCCTGATATAACAACCCTCAACTGTAATCTGAGCTTTTATGAACATCTGCATGATCAGTGAATTAAATACAGGAAAATACCTGAAAAAACCCAAAGATAATATAACAATAAATGGTGAAAAATCCCTTGAATATGGTTAAATAGAGTGAAAAAGTTATTTGGAAAGTGCCACAAAAGTACCACTGGGCCTTTACGGGTTAAATCCGTAAATATCAGTGGGTAAGAATCTGAGTTTCATTTAAGAATCATCGGACGTCAAGGGAGTCAGTACAGGAGCAGAATTCCGTTTATTATTCAGTCACATAATTGTTGATGTAAATTAGAGTCATGTTGCGGTTAAAGCAGTTCCACCTCTAGTCAAACTTCAAGTCGTCAAATCATTATCTTGTAGCCAGAGTTTGTTGTTAAATGTCGGTTTTCCAGAGACGGCATGCAGCTAACAGCACCCAGACTGGTTCCTGTGTCATTTACCCCACAGTCCAAACCTTCTCAGACTGATGTAACACAGAGGCGTTTGTGCATTTTACTGTGTCACCTCACCTGCATATCATCATCAAAGCATTGATTAGGGTTTATAGACCTGGATTACAGCATTACAGCACCACCTACTGCTTATCTTTGTCATAATCCACTTTTACTGTTGCAAATTTAAAGGAATAATGTGTTTTTACTTAGCCATGTCTGCAGAATATTTATTGGTACACAACATTTTTATGTCTAAATTAGTGTCTAATCTAAAAGTGGATAATCTTCCTATTTTTTGATGTATTCTGTATTAACTCAGAAAGACCCAGTGCTACTTTTTTTTGGCAGTTCCTAAATGTATTTTTGTGAAAGTTTTTTTTTTTTTATTTCCTTACAGTCTTATTTGTAAGGACTAAGTAGGATTACTTTTTGTTGCATATTTGAAATAAACTAAACTATTTTCTCAATATTTTCACCTTTCTTCAGCAATTTATCATCATTTGTTCTAATATTATCCTCTGTTTTTTCCTTTTTTCAGCAAAACTCAGACATTGTATTACATTAAAGTTGCTTATCATGTAGATGACCGCAAAAAGCTCAAATTAAAGTTGAGGTTTATTATATCAAAATAGGGAAAAAAGAAGAAAAAGTGAGTTTTAAAGCAAAATATGTCATTAACTGAACATAAACCAAGTGTGTCCATCCACTGTCATTAATCCAACCCCTTGTTTTGTTTTGTGTTTTAAGTCAAATTGCAAAAATTACACTAAAATATTAACAGTCAATGATCCTGAGGTCATTCTAGTTCAGGACCCACATTCAGACCAATACAATCGCAAGTAAAATTACAGCATGATAACCTCTAAATTATGGCGAAAACTTTTTTCTTGGATTAATGTGGAAAAAAACCCAATAAAATATGAATAACCTGAACAAATATGAACAACCTTAACCCATAAAAGACCCAGTGCTACTTCCCAAATGACTTCTTCTCTCCATTTAACCTTTTTCATCATTTATTGCAATATTATCTTCTTTATTTTGCCGTTGTTCAGTGAAAACCAGGTATTTTACTATATTTAATTCACTGATCATGTAGATGTTCACCAAAGATCAGTTTAAAGTTGAGGGTTTTTTATCAAAAACAGATAAAACTGAAGAAAAAGGGACTTTTAAAGCAAAATATATCATCCACTGAACTTAAACCCAGTGTGTCCATCCACTGTCATTGATTCAACTCCATGGCTTTTACTGGTGAATCAATGTTATAGAAGATGATGGTGTTTCCACGGTAACTACGGAGCCTCTGAATGTTCTAATGGGTCATATCTGATGATCATGAGATGACGGCAACCTGTATTTTACACCAATTATTTACATGTATTGATAGGATTAATGGATCCACAGTTATTAAACAGTTTAGAACAGTCGATGGCTTTGGTTGTTAGTGGCTGTTTGGGTCTTTATGGGTTAAATCAGCAGCCTGAGGATACTGTATGTGTGTTTTTTTCTTTTATTCATATCATAGAAAAATAGTGGAAGGACATCCTCGGGTTTGTATCACAGTAAAAAGAAGGAAATGCATCAAAGTTTAACATCAAATGTACTGTAATGGTGAAAGGCTGAACAACACAGACAGACACATCAATGCACAAACACACAGCGCAACAGGTGTTTCTGCAACCAATACTGTACAATTCTCAACTACAGAGTACAGATGAAAAGGAAAAACCATCCCACAGATACAAAAGCATGTCAGGCTAGAAAACAAGAGGTCATGTGGAAAGTGAAGTACACTGTAGTCATCGATCCGGTCGTACATGGTGCTATTCACTCGATGTCGTACATTTCACATTTCTCAGTCACTTCCTTCAAACACAGCAGGGGGGGGGGCTCCATTTTCTAAGGCTTTAGTCCCCAGGCCTGGTCTCCTCCTTCACCCTTTTCATTTCAGGTTTGTGTATGGGATCGTCTCAGTGGGACGTGGTGTGGTGGAGGCCGACAGATTAGTGTGAAAGCAGGTGGTCGGACGGAGAACTGAGAATGAGGTGTTGCAGGTTTACAGCCAGGTGATTTACCAGCATCATTACAGTCATGAGACGATGTGGCACTGAAGGGGGAAGGAGAAATTAAGTGTGAAAAAGGGAATCGCTCCTCTCAGAGTGAGGTAAATAATACAAGTGAAGGAATCGTCCAAAGGTTGACGCATAGTGGAGCCCATACAAGAACCTCCACATTTGTTCTGTTTGAGCCACGTGAGAGTCCTTTAAGGGGATTTTATCTCGATGTTCGGAGTGACGGGTGCCATTGATCAGCTGTGTGGGGGTCATTAACAGTTCTCTGAAGTTAGGCTATGAGTGTTTGCAAAATCTGACTTGGCATGCTTGTGAGTTTATTCTACTGTATAAGGGCTCCCACACACTGGGCTGAACCTCGGGCCGCTTATGAAAAACATCAATATCACGATTATTTTTAGTCAATATTCAAATCCTGATTATTCAAATGATTAATTTAGAGTTTCACAATGCATTTATTCAGCATTTCTCTCTCAAAAAACACTTTGTTATTG
>JAQQZY010000015.1:32770678-32784717 GCA_030068375.1 Ostorhinchus rueppellii
AAAATGTGAATACTTTAGTACTTTCACTTAAGTATGACGTTTAAAGAACACTTCAACTTTTACTCAAGTCAGTTTTTTTGATATAGCACTTGTACTTGTACTGCACTCCTGTACTTTATACAGCTCTAGTCATTGGCCATCCCATACAATGCACAATACTCTTAAATAAGTAAAAATAAGTCTGGATTCCAAAGTGATATTATGAATGGTGTACAGATCATAAACTTTCCATGTTTATGTTCACACTGTGTCAAATACCACAGGATTATGAGGTAGGGGTTAGGGTTAGGGGTTACGGATCTGTAAACCGGAGATCTTGGTGTACATTGACATGCGATCAAATGACACTGAATAATATGCAAAAGGTTGGAAATGCATTTATACGGCAGGCCAAATACAATGAGATTTCATGAGACCGGCCTTATGAATTCAGTATTTTCACAGTCTTAAGTTGTCTGGCTGAAGAGCTCATTTTATAAAGTTTTCCAAACATCAGTTTGGTTCAAAAGTCTAGCGTCAACATAATAAAAAAATATCATAGTCACAGCACAGTTCAGCAAATATAGTGTAAAAAAAACCCCTCCCAGCTAAATGTCAGCCGTGTTTATAGAAGACTAAAGCTGCGACATTGCTGTATGTTTAGATATAGTAACACAGCTATTATTCTGTAAATGTGTGGACATAAAATTCATATCCTCACTCAGGGAGCTCTCTCTATATCTGCCCTCTCCTCACCAATTTGTGCTTTGTCATTTCAAGTAATCGGTCTTTAATATGCAGGCTTGTGTAGGGCATTATATATTGCAGTCAATACATTATTTGACAAAGCCATATTGGGGAGCCGGCTGCTGAAGACAAATTTGGTGTAAATTTAATAAAGGAAATCTAGATGCTTAAAAGCTCCTATTAATCATCTGCAGACAGCCAAATTATTTCAGAGCATTAGTGAATCCAATAAATTAGACTCATTTGCCAATATGTCTATTGACAGGGAGCAGGGTGAAATAAGCTTTTAATGTTGTAGATTGTTTAGGGTACAGTGGAAAGGGAAAAAAAAAAACGATGTGTGCTCTGATGCCTCTAGCCTGAGACCAATGTCAGTTTTAGACCTTGAGAGTGAGGTCATTTCTGGAACGGGGGGGTATTTTGGGCTGATACTTGTTAGATTTAGGTAAATAAGGGCTGTGATTCTGGGGTGAGGATTAAATGTGTTGTCAGTTACTGTTGGTACTGCATTTTCAGGTCATTTAGATGCAGAAAACACACACACACACCCTTTATGCAGGACACATATATCTATTTCTTAGTCTTTTCTGACCTATGCAATTTTTTGTATTGCATTAAGAGTGATTTACTCTCTATATATGAAACACTGACGTACAAAACTAAATTAAAGCCTAGCCTCATAAATAACTTGCAGGTCTGCAGTGAATGAAAGATAGTGCTTTCAATAACATTACAACTATTAGACATAACTGTCCTCAAACTATACATGAATGCAAGAATAAAAATGTCACCTTATTTAACTAAAAAAAAGAAAACAAGCAAATAATGAACTGTCTCTGGGTCTCCATTGCTTTTACTGACTAAAAAGTGAACTAAATCAGACATGTTAATCCTTTGACCCCTTACGTGTCTGTGGTGAGCGTTCTTAATGGATGACTTAGTTTAAATATTCATGCAAATTCAACCATTTTCGCAAAAGGAACATTTTCTCACCATACTGATAGAATAGACCACAGGTGCCATTAGGCTTGGGCATTCAGGGCTTATGTCCCAAATATTTTGGTAGAAGCCCTGGACCTCTAAGCACACTTTTTTTTTTTTTTTTTTTTTTAAATAAGCTTATGATTAAATACATGTCCCCTGAACAACAACAACAACAACAACAACAACAATAATAATAATAATAATACATTTTATTTGGTGGTGCCTTTCAAGTCACCCAAGGCTCATCACTGGTGCCTGCAGCTGTCCGTATGGCCTGTGCATACTGAGTGAAATTTGAAAGAGAGAGAGAGAGAGAGTGAGAGGTACGTCACAGTATCACAGTATTTACAGAGACCCCCCCCCCTCATTTTATTATGAGCAGTGTGACTCTGACGTGGTGAATGTTCTGCACCGACAAACACACCTGCAGTCGAACCCAAAAGGCAGAGAAAGATGCTAACCACTTGTGGACATGCTGAAGGAAGGTAGAAGTTACGCGGCTGTTCGTGCCATTATGTTCCAAAAACACAGGATGAGATGTTATTATCCTTGTGCAAGCACGTTAAGAGTTGGTGGATTTGTTGGCGAATGATATGAAAAAAAAAAAAAAATGGGAAGAAATAGGACAGTTTAGATTTCGGGATGCATCCTCCTAAATGAATCTACGGTTCGTTACATAAAGAAGGAGGAAAATAACATAAGGACGACAGCAGCAATAAGTTTGAACAAGGATGCACAAAGGGTTTTAACTGTCTACAACAAGGCATCTTAAGGATGGAATCTGCTTTAGCTTTGTGGATCAGTGACTGCAGGAAAAAGAACATTTCACTGGATACCAACATCATCTGCACAAAAGCTATAAAGGTTTATGAAACCTTTGCTGACAGCGATGACATTCATGATAGCGAGGAGCAGGAGGATGTAGAGCCCAGGCTAAAGAAAGGTTGGAACTCAGAGTGTTTAAACAAGAGAGAAATGTAAGAAAATGTTGCTCCCTGTCTAAGAAAAGTGTATAAAGTGTGTGGTGAGGGGTTTTACAACCTTAACACATGTAGGATAATTGTAAAAAATGAAGCTGACTACTTAGCAGATTTCACTTATTGCAGGTTATTTTTAGAATGTAACCCCCACGATAAATGAGGGACCAGTGTACTTGTTGTTCAGTGTCTTCCAGTTCACAGTTCATGTTGAACACCTTAAATGTCTTACTGATGTAAATTGTGAGTGTCTTCTTCAGTAAAAACCTGCACAAGTTCAATTCCTCTGTTGGTCGTTTTCTGTTATTCTACCAGTTTTGACCGTAAAATAACACAGTAAAGCAAAACCACTGAAGAAAAGGAGCACAAACGTACTCACAGCAGCTTTTATGACACTGAAACACATTTACCTGGAATAATTCAGGGGAAAAAAATGACTTTGACTTACTTTTTCCAAAATATAATCAGATCTATTCTGGGTTGCTGGCCATCTGTAAACTCAGTTTGGTATGAATTCAACCAATAGTTCTGCTGCTAGTGTATTAACAAACAAACAAACTGACTGAACCAAAAACAATACCCCTTGTCTCTCCTTCGGGGGGCGGGATAAAAGGCCAACTTTGCAGGTGAACAGCTGTCATATAAATCTGTCAATCAAAGCCAGACACAGACATTAACGACGTTGACTTGAGCTGAGATCAGATCAACGGAGGAAATTTAAAGATCACGCCTGAATCCCAATTTACCCTTTACCCCCCCCCCCCCCCCCACACTCTATTTTGCGCGTTCATGTGTTGTCCCAATTCTTAATTAGACGGAGGAGAAGCAGCTAAGGCGAAGGACTGTATACCCCTCAAAACTGAGATTTTCCAGGACCACGCTACGAACAAAGGGGTAGGAGGAGTTTCACATAATTCTGTTCAGATCACTGGCAAGATGGAAGTAACACAGCTAAAACGTGCAGCAGTGATGAAAGAAACACAAATCTAAGTACTTTCTTTGTAAACAACTTCATTTCATTGAAAGTTGAATGGTGTTTCAGTGTGTTATAGATCGCATTTCTGGGGTTATAGTTGATCGCTGTAGAAAGATGACCAAAGCCCATGGAACAGACATGGTTACAGTAGCTGACGGCACGGAGAACATTTACAGAAACAACATTCTTTTGCATCTGTTTATAGTGGCATCAATGACTGCTGATGACAAAACAGACAATGAAGTGTTGTCCCATTTCATAGGAGAATGTTTCAACTAGGCTTTACACTGATCATATCGGCTATGTCGGATCGGCCGATATTTGGCATTTTTTGAAATGTTCGTGATCGACCGTCATGTCATAAATCACCGATCCGATCAATGACGCTATGTGACGGACAATAAAGTTTTTTGAATCTTCTCGACAGCAACATCCATGGGCGACACAAACAAACATGTCGGAGGTGGAAGTTTTTCAAAGTGAGAGAAACAGACGTAGCACAAGCTATCTGTAATATATGCAACGCTACAGTACCTCGCGGGGAAACATCGACAAAAAATTTCAACATGACAGATTTAATCAGACACTTGGAAAAGACACACGGAGGAGCATGTGGAGTTCAAGAAACGCAGCGAGGAGAGAAAAAAAGAAAAGCAAACTCCGAAACGGATGCTAAAGCAAACAACTTTAGACAGTGTTCGTCCGTATAGTCGGACATAAGTATATAAGTACATAAACAAGTAATTTAAATATTGCTCCTCACGTGATCAGATCGGTAATCGGTTTATTTAAACTCACTGATCGGTGATCGGCACAAAAATTGTGATCGTGTGAAGCCTAGTTTCAACACCTACCCCTTGCAGTTTCAAGGGGTAGTACCAAGAGATAGGGGTGAGGGGTGAATTGGGATTGGGCCATGTATTACAGTTTCCAAATAAAATGGATGAAATTGTAATAACTGTTGGAAAAACATACTGATTGACTATTTTTACAAAGATGTTCTTTGTACGTCTATGGGAGCCAGGGCTTTTTGGAGCAGCATCTAGCTAGTACCTACAGAGAACCGTCTGCGTGGGTTCTCTCCGGGTACTCCGGCTTCCTCCCACAATCCAAAAGACATACATTGATAGGTTAATTGTTAATTAATAACCCAGGGCTCTCTTGAAAACGATATTATTAATCTCAATGAGACTTTCCTGATTAAATAAAGGTTAAATCTAGTGGCCATCATCGGTATTACAACTTTACAATAGCTGTGCATTGGCTTCATTTTGGAGCTGAGGTCCTTGCCCTTTGGATGCTCCTAACTGCTCCAAAATCTTCCGCATTGAACATTAAATCCTGCCATTTTCCATGTGTCACGTACCCTTCCACCTGATCGTACTAGCAGTCAGTATAAATGATCACAGTGACAGCTCGTACAGCCACAGGAGCGCACCAATACTTGAGCGTTATCTGCGCTCAGATTCACTTAAAGACAGCGAATAACAAAGCTTAAACGCCAGTGGTCTTGCAGCTATTTTCATGCTCAGTGCTTCTCTCTGCCCCCTCTGCACCTTGCACTTCACACCACTCAGAGATTAGTTCCCCCTGAGTGGCGCTCGCTCCAGGAAAATAGCCTCATTAACAGCCAACGAAGCTATGCTGAGGGCAATCTGACTCTGTCTGCGATTAGGCAGCACAAGGCCCTTAATCTGCCCACCACATGATGGACACTGGTGGAGAAATTGAAACCGTCCATGGCGGGGCAGCCCTGTGTTATTATAACATAAAGAACAGTTATTAAAGTGTCTGCAGTGCGGGGGAGTCAATCCTAATAAGCTCCACAATGCTGCCTCTGCCCTTACTCTCTCACTTTCTCACATTCACCCTCTTTTCAAGTCTCACTTATATCTCTCCTCCCTGTCTCCGCTAATAAAGTAATGCGAGATAAGTATATTTATCCTTCAGTGTGATGTTCTTCAGCTGACAATAAGACAAAGACACATCCATCGGTGCCCTCTTTTAGTAATTATCCTTCAGAGTTTTTCGGAATCATCATCTAATTGGTTATGGCATAAGCACAAGGAGCTGGATTTTATTCTAAACTTTTAGGATTAAAATGGTTGTTTCCTCCAATATCATCCTTATATGAATTTAAAATGAGTTTCACCAAAGACATAATGAATCCCATTTTCCCACATAGGATAAATGAGAGTCCTTGCAGTATATTTGTCATGGTGAGGCAGAAAATGCATCACCTGACTCTATAAAGACGGCCTGTGTTATCAAATATAGATGCAGTTGATTTTTTTTCCCCCCCACATGGCTTCAAGATGAATTTGACTCCCTATTTAATGCTGTGATCAATTTTGTTCTTATGTTCCCAGATGGGTTTTCTGCTTCAAATAGCTTTATGTAGTAGAGAAGTCTAAGGATACCATTGAAAATCCTATTCTAAATGATGTAAAGCAAAAGAGTCCATGTTTACTTAATTAGGATTGTTACTACAAACTGGTCTGTGTTGAAAATGAAGCACTGACTCAAATCAGGGTGCCGACAAGTTAAATTTAAGACTATTTAAGACCTTTTTAAGACCACTTAGAACAGAATTTAATACCATGTCACAGCCAAAGTAGCAAAAATTCATGACTCCCAGAATGTAGAGTAATGCATTTATTTACTCCAGTGCCTTGATTCCCACCGTGGGCTGAAAAGTTAGTGATCACTGGTTCCTAATTTCATAAATTGTCGGGTTGGAATGAGTGGAACTGAGTTAGCTGACATTATTTTCTTTGCAGCTTGGACGTTTCATTTGTTCATTCATTATCTGAACCCACTTTATCCTCATTAGGGTCACGGGGGTCCCTTGGAACCTATCCCAGCTACTTTTGGGTGAAGGTGGGGTACACTCTGGACAAGTCACCAGTTCATGGCAGGGGTGCTTGGACACTTACCAGACATTTAAACACAAGTTAAGATCAAGTTTAGGGCAACATAACTAAGACCTACCAGAACAAAATGGCATCAGTGGGTTGTAAGTGACATCATCAGGGGACGTTTGGAACAATAAAGCTGAGAGGGGAGGACTCAGGCACAAGTGATGTGTGTTAGCGACAAGTTGGAGCACTGTAAAGGGGGGTAAACATGGCCAATTCATGGGCCCCAGTGGACGTAGTTTAGAAGTTGTGATAATTTCACTTAAGCTCTGCAGAAGAGGAGAGGGGGATGTTCAACAGTTAAGTTTCACTTTAGTTTTCACACCTGTAGCGGTTGTTACAGTACTTATGAAACACACCCCTATACCCACAACCCTGCTTCGATGACATATTTACAGATAATTACCTCCGCCAAGGAGGTTATGTTTTCATCGGCATTGGTTTGTCTGTTTGTCTGTTAGCAAGATAACTCAAAAAGTGATGGATGGATTTTCATTAAAATTTCACAGATTGTCAGAAATGTGGTATCGTACGGATGATAAGCTTTTGGTTGTGATCCGTACATTCAGCACCATCTAGTGGATGAAAGTACAAACACTGCCTTTGCGGAGGTCTGCGCTCTCCAAGTGCTTCTCTGGTTTCTTTTGTGAAGGGCCCACAATTGGTAGTAGCTATTGTACATCACATTATAGACCCCCCTCCATGTAAACACATACAATAATAATGGATTCGATTTTTATTGTGCTTAACAAGTCACTCAAGGCGTCTTCTCAAAGCGCTTCACATAATTGATCCATTATTCATTCACTCTCACATTCTCCCTCTAGTGGTGGCGGAAGTGTGGCTGCCATTTCGCGCCTACTCTGACCACCACCGAACACTCACACACATTCATACACCAGTGTAAGTAACACTTGAGGCAAGGAGGGTGAAGTGTCTTGCCCAAGGACACAACGGACTGACTTGGAGAGAGTGGGATTCGAACCGTCAACCTTCCAGATATTGGACGACCCGCTTCGTTAGCCGCCCCCACGTACCCCCCCGCTGCTAGCAGATTGAGGTCCGTCATGTACTTGAGGCAAATCGTGGTCAATGATCGGGTGAGGGGGGCTGTATCTACAGTATATAACCCACCACGTCCTCCACATACAGGTACGTCACGTTACTTTTAGAATTATGAAACTATGGCAAATGGACTGCACTTATACGGCACCTTATCTACACCTTCATGGTGCCCAAAGTGCTTTACAAAGCCCCACTTTCACACACCAGTAGGCCGCTGCTGCCATGCAAGGCGCTGCCTGACCCTACTGGGGGCAAGTTAGGGTTCAGTGTCTTGCTCAAGGACACTGCAACACCTGGACAGTTGGAACTAGGATGTGAACCACCAACTCTTTGGTCATTGGATGATCCTTTCTACCAACTGAGCAGCCCACAAATTATGTAACTTCCTGTTTTGTTAGGTAGGTTCATGATGCCGTCAGTGCAGCTTTGTTGAAACACTGCAGTACAATGACTTGAACCAATTGAATCAAAGTCAAATCCTACATTTCTGATTTCTCCAACTGAACTGTGTGTCTTTACGCTCAGAAACCTTGTTCATAATCTCTGAGCTTTGGGTGGTAGCATGCAGCATACTATGGTCCAAGTCATTTGTTAATGGTTCATTTAAGGCCTCTATAGTGTTGCCGCTCCAGAAAGCTTAATTTGTCAACATGCCAGAGTCTTGCATACAATACATAATTACAAAATGATTTATGTGTGGAGTAACTATTCTATAGAACTTTACTTGTGGAGGCAGAGTATTGGTGATGAAACTGTGAAAGGCATCAAGCTGTTGAAGATTTGTTTAAGGTTGTGTCGCTCGGCATAGCTCTGACAGATTTGCAGTTGATCACTAAGAGAGACTTACTCTCTTGATCAGAGTGCATCACGATGGTCACACTCCGTGATCATAGATGAGTTATTGACCTCCCGCAGAACAGAGGCTTTCGTGAAACTGCAGCAATTCATCAAATGGCTCATGGCTGGAGATAAAAGGCTTCTAGTGAAACGTTCATGAATTAAAGGAAACTCAAGCTTCCATTTTGCTTCTGTGTATCATGCCATCAATTTTAAGAGGCTCCTCTCAACCCTCACCATTTAGCTTACACGTATGAATTAAATATCACCCAAAAAAACAATCCACGGCTCCTGAAATAAATCATCTGGTAATGTAGGTAAAGTGCAGATCGGTAGCACTGCAGGATCTCCTTAGTTCACCCTGAGTCACAGCTGTAAAGTGTTGGGAGTAACACGTTACAAAAGTAATGCATTACAGTAACAGATTACTTTTTGCTGTTACACAGTCGTGTAAGGCATGACTAATCAATTGTCAGTAATATTTCACTTTTGTGCTTGCGTTATAGTACAATTTATTCCCATAATTTAATTGTTCAAAGGAAAAAAAATGGCAAGACCACAAGACCTTAAGGAATCAAAACAACATCAGAAAAGTTCTATTTCCTGTTGGTGTTCAGCCAATGGGTGAAGACGGCAGAAGACGGTTCACTAGCAACATGGATGTATGCTCATTACTAACCCTAACCCTGCTTTTAAGAAGCTGGTTAGCATTAGCATGATCCCTGTGATCAACAATGACGAGGTAAGCTAACATTTATATGACTAGTTAGAATTCTTTGTCAATTGCTGGTTTATCTAACAGCGTCCTCATCGCCACGCCTCCAGTTTGAAGATGTAAAATATCAAGAAAAAAAAAATGCAAGCGTTCCTGCTGGGATTTGAACATCCTAGACTGTACAGTTACTAACTGAACTGTCTGTCCACACGTAATCCGGGATGCAAATTATTGATTAATCATTAGTTGGTTGACCTTATCGATCGATTAACCATTAATTGATAAATGGGGATTTTCCAGAGCTCCTGAATTTCTCTTTCGATAGGTTCTATGAGAATAAAAGCGAAATATTGTTTATATACTTAGCAAAAAAAGCATATCATATTCCTAAATGATTGATTTATTGGACCACTGGATACAGTCCAGGCAATGACATTTATGTAGTAGAACTGAATAAATCCTACAGAGAAATTTAATAAAATAAACACATCTGAAGAGGGGCACTTTAGAAGAAATGGGCATTTCTGACTTTGTATCACCGACAAGATGGAGCAAGATTTAAGTGACAAACCATCAGGCTTCGGACAGCTGTGGACAGGGTGACTGCCCCGTTATTCATTCAACTGTGGCGCCCCTTACTGTCGACACCACAAACCGCCCTGTGGAAAAGGGCAATTAACCGACAATTAATAATTTAATCGAGCAAATTCTTATTGGCGATTAATTGATAGTCTATTAATTGTTTACATCCTTAGTCCCATGGCTCTCCTATTTCTTTTATTGTGTGTGTGATGAGAGTCTGTATGTAACTCAAAAGTAGTCAGTCATATTTTAGGTACGGAATGACTTAAATGACAGTAACCTGCTGTAATGTATCACAGTTTGGAGGGAACTGGCACAACACTGCCTCTGTAGCATGGTTTAATTGCGGTCTAGTCGGCCCAATAAACACCTTTATATTTCTGCCACAACAAACCCATCTATTGTTAGTCCCATTGTGAGGCACTAAAGCAAACAAGTACTTTTATGTGCACTTCTCAGAGCAGAGCATGAAAAGCCAAATTCTCACTCATCACAAGCAGAGGTTCGTTGCAAGGTGCCGTTCCGAGTTCTTTTACTTTCTGTTTACCGCCACAATCCAAAGTGGTTTATGCCACCTGAAGATATATATATATATATATATATATGAAACATCTCAAGAAATAGCACAGTAGTTGTGAAGTCAGACGCTCGAAACAGCCACCTTGAATGCACATCCAGGTCCAATTTACACAGAGCAGCTTGAGATTAAATCTGTCAGTCTTCAGAGTCATGGTCTGTATCTAGTTTACTTGAACCATATGGGTATACAATATGTAAACATTCACATAACTATGCACATTTATTCTGGCAGATATATTTATTTGATTGTGTCTCTCTTTTTTGCCGATGGTATCATCTTATCTTTCCTTAACTTGGCTCAGTTTGTGTCCCAAAAAGTGCATTTCCACTGCAGGAACACAATACATCCAACATGCAACATATTTGGATGCCATCTTCAGGACGACCATGAACGAATGAGTGAATTGTTGTTGTTTTTTTTGTACATTAATTACTGAGCATAGTAAAATAACTCTAATGAACATAACAACCAAAAATGGAAAAGGCTACAAGTAAAAGCTTATTTTGACACCTCTGTCCTAAAGGGATTTTGTACATTTTGTGCATTTTCTGATATTTTATGGTCTGTCTGATAGATAGAAAAAAAATTCGGTGTTGTAGAATTTGCTTAAACGACCTATGAACATGTTTAGAAGCGGAGGACGGGCAAGCGTGTGCAATGCAGGAGGATGACCGACAAGGTGAACCTGTTCAATTAGGATGAACAAACAAAATGTGTGTATTCCTCACTGTTGGAGCAGGGACGAGTGCTGATCAATAGCTGCCTCTCAGGGCAGAGCTATTAGCAAACAGCGCCATGCGTAATAACTGAGGGCTGACCTTTTAGTTTAATGCTTTCTTTCCTCGGCTCCGGGCCTCAGCCACAGTGCAGTAGCTTTGCGGCAAGGAGAAAAGGTGAGTGTTGTTTTAGTAGTTTGTAAATGTAATGTAGATTGATCACTGTCTTGCAGCTGTTATTGCTGTTTGTCAAGGCTGTGGGGAATAAAAGGGACAGGAATGAAGTTCTAACTAAAGTGATTCATGACCTGCTTGTCTTTATTTATATTCAGTCATGGTATGTGTCTATACAAGTCCTGGCATTTTTACACTTGAAGTCATTTTCATCTTTCATGCATAAGTGTGCACCATACATCACTTAAATTCCTCCATGGGCAGGGAGAAAGGCTTATTCTAAACTTAGAAAGGTGTCTGATTTACAAAGAAGAAACGTTAATGGAAGAGAATTATAACAAAACAGGTGCAGTTACATCAGGTTTATGTAATGAAAGCCTGTGGTTAGAGTTCAGAGTTAGAGTTCAGTTTGTAGATCAGTAAATGCATGGAGTTGGATCAGTCACAGTGGATGGAAATGCTTGGTTTGTGTTCAGTTAATGATAGATTTCACTGAAAAGGTCAATTTTTCCTTCACTTTTCTCTGCTTTTGATATAATAACCCTCAACTTTAATCTTAGTTTTTTTAAAAGATCTTCATAATCACTGAATTAAATACAGGAAAATATTGATTTATACTGACAAAATACATAATACAGAGGATAATATTATAAACTAGAAAAGCACTCAGAGTGCAGACCTCCGCCCCCTTGTGGCCGGCTGAAGTTGCTGCAGCGAACAAACGAACACACGCACAAACTCGGGCGACCACATAACCTCCTGGTGGAGGTAATAAGTGGTGATAAATCAGTTAACTCATTCACTGCCAGGCGTTTTCAGAACACAAACCCCCATACTGCCAGGTGTTTTAGAGCATTTGGACTGATTTTCCAGACTCACAGAATATCCAGTTCTAGGACTACATAAACACGGCACCCATCAAAATAAAGTGTCAAGTCTCTTCTTTCATGTGGAAAAAAAAAATTTTTGTTTCCAGCTTTTTCCGTTCTCAAGTTATTGACCTTAGAACACAGGGTGGTTTCGCCCAAAATGCCTGAACGCTAAATACTTCCCCAAAGCTGCGGCAGGTCGTTTCCTAGCAACCCCCCCAATGAAAGCCGATTGACGCCAAAACCCATCATTGGCAGTGAATGAGTGAAGAAATGTTAGATATAGAGAACATTTAAATGGGCTCCGATATTCAATTCAGTTTTATTTGTAGAGCCCTATATCACAACAAGGTTTCCTCACAAGGCTTTACAGAATTAACCCTTGTATGGTGTTCGGGTCTGTGGGACCCGCATTCATTTTTTACTAAAATAAAAATGCCAGTAATTTTTTTTTTTTTTTTTTTAGTGGTATTTTTCAAATATATATTACCTACATTTCAAACAGGGTACAATGCAATGCCCAACTATAAGTTCCTGAAAGGGGAAATAGAAGATGACTAAATAAATACACACGTAGCATATGCATCAAACCAAACAAGACAAAACAAAGTATCAATGAGGGGGGGTGGACAGAGGATGTCATATGCTCCTTATTTTTTTTTTATTTTACGTATATATTTTTTAATCAGTCATTGTTCTTTAATGATTTTTTTCCCTTGTCATATCTTAATTGTATTATATTTTATTTTATTTAAAAAAAAACAATAATGAGCGGCACTTTAGTTATAAATGTGACCAACATAGTCAAATATTCAACATATATGCATATATTTATTGCTTGTAATTAGGATGAAGTAAACATTTGTTGAGTATTTTAATGTAAAATTGTTTATGTTGACTTAAAAACCCACAAATGCAGTGGGTCCACCACACCCACAAACACTGGGTGAATAACAAAAATATGAACAACACATAAGGGTTAAACAAACAACAGTCAAACAAACAGCAGATGAAGGACATGGGTTAATGTCTTGTTCATCCCCTGTCCTTAGACCCTCCTTCTCTGCAAGAAAAAAACTCCAAAAACCCAGTGGGAAAAGAGAAACCTGAGGAGAACCACAGTGAAGGACAGATCCAATCCCATGGACGGACAGACTGTAGATGCACCAGGACTGATGGACGTCTAGTTATGAATGTAGTTCCAGTCCATTATGATGCAGTAGAGTGGGGGCACATGAGGGGGTCCATCTAGTCTGAAGAGGCAGGTGAGGGTGAGGAGGTCCATCCAGTGGATTTGATGATTCCGTCGGCCCCTAGGAATGCTGGGCCCCTTGAACTTGTCATGTTTACCCTCCTTTTACAGTGCCCCAGCATATATCCCCCGGCCCATCGGTGTAAATAAATTAGACAGAGCCTAATTAATAAGACACTTAGGCTGGAGATGCTGGGGATTGAACCCAGGACCTCATACATGCGAAGCACACGCTCTACCACTGAGCTACATCCCCCGATATAGAAGCTCAACACTGTCTTTATGGGTTAAATATCAAAGTAAAATCAAAGGTCATTGGATCAAAACAGACAAAACTGAAGAAAATGTGACTTTTTTTTTAGTTAAATCTATCATTAACTGAACATAAACCCAGTGTGTCCGTCCACTGTCACTAATCCAACTGCATGGGTTTGACTGGTGAATTAATGATATAGAAGATGACGGCATTTCCACGGTAACTACGGAGTATGGAGAAAGATTACGATCAAAAATATTTATCCATGATTCTAACCCTTCGTATTCGTAACGTTAAACATTTGTATGTCAATAAAAACACTTGTACACAAAATCCTGCTGTCACATGCACGAGTTTGATAAATTTAGGGTTAGGATTGTTTTTACGAGTATGAACCTAAAAGTTGTGAGTG
>JAQQZY010000015.1:32902179-32912377 GCA_030068375.1 Ostorhinchus rueppellii
CATTCGCTCTCACATTCTCCCTCTGGTGGTGGTAAACTACATTTGTAGCCACAGTTGCCCTGGGGCAGACTGACGGACGCGTGGCTGCCATTTCGCGCCTACGGCCCCTCCAACCAAATAAATAATGGATTAGGTTTATAGAGCACTTTTCTATGAACACAGTTTAAGTGCGAACAGTGGATCCATTGTTCATTCACTCACACATTCACACTCTGGTGCTGGTAAACTACATTTGTAGCCTACCCTAGGGCAGACTGATGGAAGTGTGGCTGCCAAACCACGCCTACGGCCCCTTTAACCACAACCAAACATTCATACAAAAGCGTGAGTAGCAGCACTGGAGGCATTGCCCAAGGACACAACAGCACATGACTAGGACAGAGCAGGATTAGAACTGCCAACCTTTCAACTATTGGATGACCTGCTTTACCTCCTGTTATGACCCTGCTCATAAATTGTTTATTTTCTGTATTTTTCTGTATCGTGTGCTTTCCCCCCACTCCTGTAGGGGTGCTGTGGTTTTTGTTTTTACAGAAAGAAGCTGTGACCACAAAGATTCCCGTCCTGTGGGAAACCCTGGATTCTATTAGTCAATGAATGTTGACAGTGTTTCCACGTTCACTAAGAAGCCTCTGAACGTCCAAATGAGACAAATATGATGCTGTCAAAAAGCTGAGAAACTGTATTTTACCTGGATTATGCCAATGCACTGATAAGATTAGTGGTTCAGAGGTTATTAAATGTTTTCCACCAGAAGATGCTTTTGGTCACTGGTGTCTGATTCAAGGGTTAAGGGGCGTCTAAATTTCCACAACAGAAAAAGAAAAGGACACGTATCTATGTCAAAGTTTGACATTTTCAACAGTTCTGTTTTTTTTTTCTTCTGCCATGTAGCGATGGGACGAACAGGGAAAAAAACAAGAATGATGATCTTTATTCCATCAGAGTAAAACTATCCGTCTCGACTGTCCTGCATCCTCATCAATATGGTTAAAAAAATGGTATTATTCAAGTCAAATCATGCAAAAGTATGACAGTATTAAAGAAATAAAGACTGTAGTCACACATAAAGCATGAGCTGACTGTATTTGCTTGGTCTCTCACACTGTTATGAGTTCCATATTGCCTTTCAATTTAATTTATGGCTCATTTTAAAACAGTCTCAACTCCTTTAATGGTTATATTCAGTGTACGCTTTATGGGATATCCCTCTAGAGAAACCTGTCACTTGAAAATTATTTTAACACACAACTCATCCCCAACCGTAAATACATTTTAGAGGTAGGTAAATGCTTTCTAAATTTTATTTATATCAATGTCAATATTAACACTGACACTGAACATCTTTCATAGTTACTTTCAATGCAAAAATTAATATATACAATAATAACTTTGTCCAATTAAAGTGGTTTTATATAGTTATACAGTCCCTTCAGGAAAATGTGATTATACAATCACATAATTCAATACATAATCAAGCAAATAGTCCACATTACACTGCAAAAATCTGCATCAAGTCTGTTTTTCTCGTTTCTAGTCAAAATATCTGATCATACTTAAAATAAGAAATAATCGTCTGAAGAGTAAGTTTTCACTGAGATATTAGAACTTATTTTTAGACAATAGAGCTCGAAAATGTTATTTCAAGAAATCATACAAAGATAATTTTCACTTATTCCATTGGCGATTTTTTTTTTTTTTTTTTTTTTTTGCTTAATTCAAGATTTTTTTGTGAAATTCAAGCAAAACAATCTGCCAATGGAACAAGTGAGAATTATTTTTGGTAGGGTTTCTTGAAATAAGATTTTCCAGAGCTACCGTCTAAAAATCAGTTCTAATATCTCACTGAAAAGTTACTCTTTAGGTGATTGTGTCTTATTTAAAGTGTGATGAGATATTTTGAGTAGAAATGAGAAAAATACACTTTTGCAGTGTATGTCTGCATTTTTTTCAAGAAAGAGTACATATTCACTGCAACAATAGCATATATCGGCAAAAAAGATGCAGAGCTCCCATAATTTCATACTTCCTGCGTTTTTCCGCATACAGTTTAAAAAATATTGCATTGTAACTTGACACAAGTAGTGCTGTAATATGCGACATGCATCGTCATCAGCTCAAACATCCACGGAAGGCAAATTAACCATGAGTCTAAAAAAAAAAAAAAAATCCTGCAAGGTGAAGAAAAATGCAGCTCATTTGTCGACAAAAATACCTGCAAAAGACAGAAACCTATGCCCGATGTCTTACAGGAAAGCAGGTTCGGACCATTTTACAGCCCATGCCACTGCATTTCAACAGACGACAAAATCAACACTGGAGCCACTTATCCAACATGGTTTCCGCTGGAGTGATCAAAATAATCCATGAATGTAAAGGCTATAATAACCTTGAAACAGAGTTCTACCTCACTTTTGTGAAGCAGGAATCAGTTACTTTATTTTTGACACTTGCGATTCAGGGATGTTTAAGCCATAATTAGAAAATAAAGAACTCAAACAGAACCAGCCCTTTCTGTGATGTCGTGTACGTTTACTTCATGTCTGTTTGCTCATCATAGGATGGAATTTGATATTTTGCGTTTCGTACAAGCTTAATTAGAACGGGATGTAGGAGAAGTTGTTTTTTTTTTTTCATTGATATGCATGTTATTTTTAGTTACCACATGTTTTCTCAACTTCACACTTTTTTATGCAAATTCCTGCAAATTTAAATAAAATCACACACCCATATTTTCACATCTTCGCACTTTTTTTGCAAATTCTTGCAATTTAAAATAAAATCGCATAAAAACCCTACATATTGAATTGCACGGTCAAGGATGTTTGCCTGTATTTTTCTGGAGGGACTGGTTATACAAGTATATGATATATACTACACGTGCACCACAGCCTCTTCCATCTCACATGAGGATGTGAACCCTGACCTGAACTTTCTCGTCACACTTCTTCTCACCACCTCCAGCTGACCTGCTTTACATGAGTAAATTCCTTTGAACGTTGCTGCTTTTACAACAATTCACAAAACATTGCTACATTTCCCACCACTGAAAACTGATAAAATAATAGGGTGCCATATAAACAAAAGTGGTTATGATTCATAGATTACATATAGACAAGACTTCCAAGAATAATTTGTACTCCGTGTGATGCTTCTGGGGGATCTGTTTTGGTCCCAGAGTCCCATAGCGTGTCAATTGTGTTGCAGCCCTGCTTGAAGGTTTAGTCTGTAGCGTGACCAGGCTGTGCTTTGAGAGCGAAGGTAAAACACGAAAGTGATGAATTCCCCGACACTGAACGCAGAAACGCAACTGAAGGCACTGATCAGCAAACACAATACAAGAACACATGCACCGGCACAAAGAAACACTTGGAAGACATCCAGCGAAATATGACGGTAATGAGGAACCAGAGCTGAGGGAGATGTATTTATAGCCGGCGGGACTCAAATATTACAGACTCGTATAGTAAGGGTGTAAGAAAATATCAGTTTTGCAACATATCACAATATTTCTTTTCTGTATTAATATTAAGCCTTTCTATATTTGTGGACACAGTTTAAACTCACTTTCCACAATTTCCAGTTCTTCTACTCTGTGAAACTCTCAGATTTCAAAGGAAAAACAACATGGCGCTGGAAAATGGAGCCCGTACCTGCAAACCTGATGGATTTCAGTAGATTTTAGCAAAATTATCGAGGGAAAAAAGAAAAAATTTGAAAATGAGTATAGCGGTGCTGAGCTAGCAGTACCCTGGCACAGTATCGCTGTTCCACTGTGGGGAGAACCCTGTAGATGTACACGTTTTCATGATGTAATTTTACTTTTTTCCACTCTAAAGCATAGAGTAAAGATTGCAGTTGACATTATTTCTGGTTATTTCAGATGCACCGATACCAGTATCAGTCCGATACTGAGTGTGCGCAGTAATATTCGTACTCGTAAAAGTTCTCCGATACAAACGCACAGATACTACTTGACGACGTGACATTCATCTCATAGTGCTGCAAGTACGTGGTGGAGTAATGTCAGCAGTGTGGAGATTTTACAAAATAAATGACAGGGGCAAAAGTAACGGTGAGTAACTTACCTTAAAAACACTGACGGATACAGATGGAGTGTTCTGTCTGACCTCCGAGTACATCCCGTACATAATTCTGTCCATTTTCTGGGAGCTAGCAGATGCATACCCAGAGCCATATAAAGATCATCATATAATCTTATATATAAGGGTCTGTGCGAACCCAGATGGAGAAGCAGTACCTCTGGGAACCGTGGAGGCAGCGGATTTTCAACGAGCGACTGTGTGAGTTCAGTGAAAAACTACTGACATTTGTGACAAATAATTTCATTAATATCCATATTAGTATAAACATGAGTATTACCTCCTCTCTTGTCATATTTGTTATTACTGACTTTCTTTTTTTTTCTCTCAAAAAAACATTACTTTTTTTCTTGGTATTTCTCCAGTATGATTAATTAAGAGCGGTGCCCCCTGGTGGATTTAAGGAGAAACGCTCATTCCAACATATTAAATATCAGTAGCAGCACTTTGTTCCGGTCAGACCAATGACAACGACACCTCGAGAAGCACTCGGAGACCGCAGACCTCCGCCAAGGCAGTGTTTGTACTTTCATCCACTAGATGGCGCTGAATGTACGGATCACCACCAAAATCTAATCATCTGTAGGATACCCCATTTCTGACAATCTGTGGAAATTTCATGAAAATCTGTCCATAACATTTTGAGTTCTCTTGCTAACAGAAAAACCAACGCCGATAAAAACATAACCTCGTTGGCGGAGGTAATAAAGAACATTTTCAAAAGTAATTAAGAACTGTAATGGTATTATTAAGTGCTCATATTGGTACTTGGTATTGTCAAGTATTCAAACGTAAGTAAAAAAGTGGTATCAGTGTATCCCTAGTCATTATGCTATCATGTCACCTATCCGATGCATTTCAAATCATGGAAATGACAAGATAACGCGTAATATTGCTAAAATTACACTTATTTTTTAAAAGAAATTTCAGGTTGTTCATGTTATGCACCGTTTTAAATGATAATTTGTAGCTGAAAACATGCACTTTTTCTCTGTTTGAAACATAGAATATATGTTGACATTTATCTCAGGTTACTATGCTATTTCACTGGTCCTTGATGTAGATTATTTTAATTCATTTTTTTTCACCAGATGTTAACCTTCCCTTGACTTTGTTCAGATTTTACTCTAATTTTCAGTGGGGCCAAATCGTTTCTGAAACAGAGATAAATTGACACTACGTAGCAACAGATAAGCAACGGGGCCATGTTGCTACGGTGCAAAAACAGACGTCAGCTGAGGTTTATTCAACTGAAAAAGCCGGTGGAATTTACCAGGAAAGTATAAAGGAATGACCTGTATCAGAGCTACGTTTATGATCTACCACCTCTACAAACACTCTGGCATGTAATACATTTCTAGGAGCTTACAGGGACAAAGAATGAAGAGGATTTCCAGCGTATTTGTGCGTTTGACTTGGTCCAGTATACTATGTGAAGGCACGAACACAGTCACAGCTATGCAACACATATGAACGCTTCAACAGCAAAGACACTGTGACACATATTGACTTATGCTAGGCTGGAGACGGTATCGATTTCCAAGTCTCAGATCCAGAGACAGAGGCATACAAAGGGGGAGAGAGGGAGCATATTAACTCACTGTGGCCAGCTGCATTCCAGGCTTCATTACTATCACTACAAACTACTTTCTAAGGCTGCCCAAATTCAATCCTGTCTGTGTAATAAAGACTTGACACACAACAGTGCATAAGTGAACATGGCCGGGAGCATTTCTTTACTTATGATTAGTTTAGACGCAAAAAAAAAACAACCCCCCCCCCCCCCCCCCCCACCCTGTCCTGTTTTATCTCCAGACCAGATGTATAAACATAGAAGTTTATCTTTATGTCCATCGGGGTAAATGCACAGCTGACTCGTACGCTTGTGTGCACTGATGGCTTGTTTGACTTACGTCCTGCGGTGCGATGTTCACCTTGGTCAAGCACAGCGAGGTTAATGGCGGCCACATCAGCAGGTGACTTCAAAAGCGTTTAGTAGTTATAATTGATGATGCAATTACTGTCTGGATAAAGCCGAAGTCTGTTTCCCCTCTAGCATTATGGCCAAAGAGCTACACATCTTGCTGCAGGCTGGCCTCCATCCTCATTCCTCTGCCTTGTCAGCGGTGCATTGGCTACAAACCATGAGATCATTAACAGCAGCTTTATATCAGGAGCACTAACAAAACTCATTTACATATTTTATTGTCGTACTATAATGTATTGATATGTTATTAGAGTTATAGGCAGGAATCAGAGTTTTGGGTGTGCAAAAAAAAAAAAAAAATCGTGTGTTTTTGGGGGGTGCTGGGATACAGGTGACCCCAAAATTGATTAAAAAAACAACAACAACAACAAAAAAAACTGGGTTATACCATAAATTGGTTTTGTGAAGATTTTACTCTTACAGAAAATTTTATGAGCCTTCAACTCTACTTGGAAAATTAACAAGAGCAAGAAAAGGCAGCTTTCAGGGGAAAAAAACAGCTGCACATGAGTAAAACGTATCGTGCACATGTCAGACCCACACTGGGATTAACCAAGTATTCTGATTGGGATTGAACCGTGAAGTCAAGGGAAGGGTAACATCTGGTTCCAACAGTTTTATTACAATAATCGACCCCAAACTTAGATTTTTCGTGTTGGTAATTACTTATATTTTCAGAAAAATGTATTTTGAAATGAGAAAAAAAGAAAAGAAAAACATTTTCAGGAGTTTTATTAAGTGTGAACGTTCGGAAAGTGACAGTTTTGTGCCGTCATTCTGAGTCCATTTTATAAACTGTCAGAAATAAATGTGTTCCAAATACAGATATCTGACAATTATATTATTAATAAATGCATATATCTATGCAAAATACATTTGAATGAAACGTTCATATTTGTATGTTTTTAATATAGTATACTGTTGCCCCATGACCCAGCCCCGGCAAAGATGGATGGAAATATTGTCAAATGTATACGAAATTATTATTTTTGTGTTTCTTTTTTTCAGACAAGTTTAGACTAAAGAGTGTTCATTCTAAACTTGTTTGAAAAAAGTTTTTAAAAAATCATACATTTACTAAGTAGCCATAATGAACTTGTATACATCATTGATAATTGCAAAATAAAAGTTGGATATTTACTTTTGCTGTTCATCGGTGACGCTGCCATTTGTCACAACTCTTCTATTTAAGTATAATAAAATATTTTATTCCTCTAAGTAATTATGAGGTGGTAAAATAGAGGGTTTGAGGTCTACACTGAATACATTTTAGGATGAAAATGTCAGAGGAGCTTCACTTTTAAGAACCTTCTAATACTTACAAAAAAATAGAAGTTAATTTCTTGTCCATCCGTGGCGCAGTAGTTTTTGATATTTTTCATTTAAAAATATTCAAAACTAAATTTTGCCTTTTAAGTACATTTAAGATGGTATTTAGACCTTTACAGTTATGTACAATATTTGTCTTAAACTTGTCTGGTTCAAGAGTTATGCATCTAAAAGTAGTGGGCGGTCCATGTGTGACGGCCTTGACCCCGCCCAGTAACACTTCCTGTAACGACCAGTGTGTCCATAGACATGAAGGCGGTCACTGGTTACATGTCCTCATTCCCACCGTTGAGCTGTCATGATCACTGTAAGAGCCACATGTACAAAGGTAAAATCACACACTCTTTTGGTCACCTGGTGTGTTTTTCTACTTGGGCACTGGGTGTCGCTCTCTTAATTAAGAGCGCATGTATTTCGGCAGGTCCCCTACCCTGATTGGTGGTCTTTTGAACCCGGAAGGGCACAAGGTTTCTGACCGCTGTGTCGGCGAGTGGAGGAGAAGCTGCATGTGTAATTGTTTGGTTTATTCAGTGTCTGGACGGCATTTGCAACGTTTTCACTCCGGTGCAAATACAAATAAATGGATTTATTATTCATCCCCAACAGGACGAGCCCAAGATCCTTTTATCGTACGACATACGGTGAACCATGAGCAGCGTCAGCCAGGTTATTCCTGAGTGTCAAACAGCATGGGAGCCGTGTATTAGAACAATAACATCATTGAAGTATCTTGTACAAGTTGTGCAGACTATTATTCTAATAGCTACTTCAGCTTTCCTCATGTTACTTACATCATTATTATCTTGTTATGCTGTCTTGTTTATGCAACCTTCCTTCTTGTAAATAGCATAGGCATAAATAAGCTGTTGCTACACCTTTTTGTCCATGTTTAATTTAGAAACCCTTACTGTATGCATGTATGGTGTTCTGTCTAACGGACAAATAAATGAGCAGATGAACTGAAATGAAATGTTCTACAGATTTTTGTCCATGTTCGGTTCTAGTGAAGGATGGCTATTATTCAGCGGCCAGAGTCGGACTGCAGTTAAGTACTAATGAAGTTGTCCAGACATATTGGAAACCTGATGTCATTAAAAGTTGATTCCACTCCAGTACTGATCTGCATTAGTGTAATAAAGCCCTTTAGCCTGCAGGTGAACTGCTTCAATGATGGGTCAAGACAAATTCAGTCAAGTCATTGCGAGTGTTGATCTGAGTCTGGATAGCCCACCCTTCACCTAATTAGAACCTTGCGAGACCCCCCGGGTAGATGCTGGTGGTACTGTGCAATATAAACACAACCTGTCCATGTGAGCAGTGTGTGAGTGGCACCGAGTTCATTTCACACAGCAGGTGGGGACTTTTACTGTTATTACCTGAGGGCTGTTATGCAGACAGATGCCTCCTCAGCAGGAGGCATTCAAGTGCAATACACACTTATGCATGCCTCACACCTATCTTCATTTGTATCTGCTTACAAACACACACAGTGAAGCCCGTACTGGTTTAGTGATACTTGCTCTGTAATAAGCCACAAGGAGTTCCTGACTGAATAATAACTCAGACGTCTGTTTCTTCTTAACCCTGTCATGCACGGTGGTCACTACAGTGGACAGTTATTCAAAGCAGTGGTCATCTTGTCGCCCGTTTCAGTCTTAGTCTTATGTCAAAGTTCCTTATTAGTCATTCACATATTTTTTGTTCGTCATGTTTTAGTCGACAAAGTCTGAAGTTTTGTCTCGTTTTAGTCAAAACATTTTCATCTTGCTTTTATTCATCAACAATAAGGCACATGAACAGTCTTACTCTGTTTTTAGAACATCGTCGCAGTCTCATCATCTCGTCTTTGTCATGGAAAAAAGGTCATTAAACAGTTTTTGCCTCGTCTCGCCTGATGAAATTAGCACTAATTCAAAGCTGTTTTCTTGTTTATTCATGAGGCATTTTCACACAGTGTACTCCAGTCCTTATCCGAGTACACTGCACCTCAAACTCCACTTAGACGCGCACGTTCTGTACTCCAGTACCATACCAGAGTCCAGTTGAGAAGGTAGTCCTGGGTACGGAGTGCCTGTACTCCGGTACAGTGCGTTGCCATGTGAATGCGTTCCATGCCCGAGGCCAGAAGTGTCCTAATCACCACTTCGTCAACAGCAGTGGGTTAATCACTGTGAGACCATAGACGGCGCTCCTGTTGTCTCCTGAAAAAGCCTCAGATGTGGGCTCGCCTAATCGGCCGAACCAGTCGGTGATATATCAGGGACAAAGAAGGTCGCTCTTCTTCTCTTTGCCTCAAACAGGTCAACGGATAGGTAAAGGTCTGTCTTCTTCTGACTTCTGTGTTTGTTGAATAGTGACGGAGTTCCTTCCACAGCACCACCTACTGGTTTGACCCTGTAACATACACTCATACACATACACGGACTTCGATACACACGTGAACACAACATCTGCGAGAAAGGTGTTAACATATCCAAGTACTGTACGGACTCAGGTACGCTGAGTGAAAGCACCCTGTAGTATCAGCCAACACAGTGGACACGTATGCACCATCCCATACAGAGCCATTCATCCTACATCAACAAACCTTGATGCGCTTGATAAATCTGATTTGTCTTTGTATTCATTTTAGTGTAAATCAATTGCTAATTGTTATAATACTGTAATTTACAGATTTTGTAAACAAAAAAGGGTTTTGTGTTTATTTTTTGTAACATCTCCATGAAGTGAGTAATAAGTAGTATTAGAGTATGAGAAAATGTCCGAAAACATCTGATTA
>JAQQZY010000015.1:32912477-32930797 GCA_030068375.1 Ostorhinchus rueppellii
TATATATAATTTTTCTTATGTTTATAGTATTACTACAGACATGAATGGCTGTAACACTATTGTTGTGGTTTGCAATTAAAACAACCTTTGCACAAAGCAAGCCTATCCAATTTTCTTTGATAAGAGAATTAAAATGACAATTCAAGGAACATTTAGAAAAGCAAAAATGTGCAATTAATTTGCGATTAATCATGAGTTAACTATGACATTCATGAGACTAATCGCGATTAAATATTTTAATCAATTGACAGCATATATATAGTTGAATTGCATAGCTTTCCATGTCACTTTCTGATGTTAGTTTTTAAATATATGTTTCTTTGCTTCAAAAATAAAATGCATGGTGTCCAGCTGAGTGGACTTTTTTGTAACTCATTATAAAAATAAAAAAAGACAATTTGATTGCATTTTTTTTCATGCCCATAAAGGAATAAAAACACTCAGAAAAAATTTCTTGACTCAGGTTTTCATAATTCATGCATGAAAGTTAATGGGATTCCTGGTTTCATTTATTGCAAAACTGTCACCTTGTTTGCAAAAATACAGGACTTGCTACTAAATGTAGGTGTCACTCTCATAAAAGCACATCTCTTTGCCTCTGTGTCTATTTTGCATTTATTAAACGGTACAGACAGTTATAGGAACGCATACTCCTTGTTACACATATTCTTTGTTGACATAATGTAGCTGTCACAGTTAGTCGTTGCAGTCTCTCTATGGTTCCATGTGTTTTGAAGGGAAAAAAATAAAGTGATCCGGAGGCTTACCGGTTTACTAATTGGTAGGCCTGTCAACCTGCTCTGCAGTGTCACTGACCTTGTCAATATTTTACAATTTGTATGCACCTTAAAGCAGGATAGCCTAAGGATGGTTTTCACAGCATGTTGGGGGATAACTGGTGGGTAAAATAGCGATGGCTAAAGGTGTCAATACGAGAAATGAGCAGAGGGGCTAAGATGTGTTTATTCAAGTAGAAGCTTGGGTTCTTGTGTAAAAATAGATTCAAGTTCCCTTAAATTAAGATATCTTTCATGTTAGTTTTAGATCTCCTGATCTCAGGCATCACAGTATTCTCCTGTAGTTTTGGCCTTGTTGTTGCAGTTTTTCTTATGTTGTTTCATGTCTATCCTGCATAATGTTTATTAAGGAATCGTTTTTTTGTACATGCTGCTTCATCCGTGTTGGCAGAGATCGATGCTGATGTTAGGATGCAAAATGAATGACAGCAAAGTGAAACAAAGTGCCGAAATCTATCAAATACATTAAAAGGCAAAGTAATGGGCCTGTTTTGATATTGGAAGGTAGGGGTGTCAAACATATGACCTGCAGACCCCCAAAGGGTCCAGTCTGGCCTGTGGGATGAATGTGTGAAAATTATACTTGGAATTCTATTCTGCTTTTTTTTTTTTTTTAAATAAAGATGTTTTAGTACCTTTTTATCCACTAATCCTATCAATTTATGTAAATAATTGGTGTAAAATACAGTTTTTCATCTTTTCATGGTCATCAGATACGACCCATTTGGACATTCAGAGGCTCCATAGTTACCATGGAAACATGGTACACAGTGGATGGACACACTGGGTTTATGATCAGTTAATGATAGATTTGCTGAAAAAGACTATTTTCCTTTAGTTTTCTCTGTTTGTAATAATAATAGCCTTTAATCTGAGCTTAAAAAAAAGTAAAGTCCACTATAACTATAATAATAATAATTATTATTATTACTATTAATCTCTGCTTTTATGAAAATCTACATAATTAGTGAAGGAAATTTAGGAAAGTACCAGATTTTCACCGAAAAAATGGAAAATACAGAGGATAACAATTCAACCAATAGTTATACATAATTTAAAGCAGTGATATTTTCCTTTAAAAAAAAAAAAAAAGATGATGTATTTTCCAACATTTCCCTGTGCTCTACATAAACTAAATGCTCTGCTTGGGTCTGAATTCTTCATTAATTCAACTCCACAGGTCCATCTTCAACCCTATTTCTGAGTAATGACACCAGAAAGGTGGTTTAGAGCGCTGGCCCTTTAAATGCACATGACCCCGGCCTCTCCAGGTTGTTGGCTGTGTTGCTCTGTCCTGTTCAACCAACAACTTTACATTTTTGGCAATTTACACATATTTTCAGTTTTTACTACAACCGCTGCTGCTGATGAACAATTATGTCGTACTGGAGAAATGTTCATCGGAAGTCTTGACCTTATATGGGCAAATGTTGTGATGCAACTACTTTTAAAATGTAACAAATTAAGCAGGAATTCAAACAGGTTGTAAAATTTTATTTTTGCCAAAATGAATATGAAGATAGTTTTGCAGCAGCTGGAGGGTTCAAATTCAAACTGTATGAACTATTAGGGTCCAAATACACAAATAGATGAACCACAGACTAATAAAAGTGGGTTTAGATAAATGTGAACCCTTTAAAATGTTAACATTCCAAAATATTTTTACCTCCGCCAAGGAGGTTATGTTTACATCCGCGTTTGTCAGTTTGCGAGATAACTCAAAAAGTTATGGACGGATTTTCATGAAATTTTTACAGATGGTCAGAAATGGGGTATCCTACAGATCATTAGATTAGGTGGTGATCCGTACATTCAGCGCCATCTAGTGGATGAAAGTACAAACGCTGCCTTGGCGGAGGTCTGCGCTCTGTGAGTGCTTCGCTAGTTTTCTTAGTTATATTACAGGTTATGAATGTTATTGACATTTTTTAAAGGGTAGTTTGTAGATGTAAACCTTTTCACAATGCAATTTTACTGTTTTCACTGTCAAACATGGGGGAAAAGTTTGGAGTTGGCATTAGTTATACGTCAAGTTATCATTTTACTGCCAATTCTCCAGCCCACAAGTTAACCTGTACGTGGCTTCTGAACTAAAATACTGTAAGGACTGGAAAGTAGACATTGGTGTAAGAATATAGGTTGTAAATGTAAATAAATACCCACATTAAATACAGATGTACAAAAATCAACTTAAATACAGTAACTAGGTATTTGTCTCCTGTTACTTTTCATCTCTAGAAGGTCATCTTACACCGTTAAAGCGTGCCATCTTGCGCACAACTGTCAATTTATTGCAATAAGTTTCTACTATTACGTTCCCTTGTTGTTAGCTTTGAATAAAAACATTAATAGAAAATACTCTGTTAGTGCCGACATATGGTTCTGTGACAACTTTTAATTGACTGTTTGTTGAGCCGTGAAATAGCTCATGGGCTGGCAATATGGTTGTTATTATTGTCATGAATCTGTGCGTGCATTAAGTGTGTACTTTTGGTTTTATGTCATATCTTTGAGCCTTTAGATGTGAAGGTTCTCTGCTGCAGGGGTCTGGTTTTCTGCCGCAATGTCACCTGCAGAAAAAGGACATTAACCCGTAAAGGCCCAGCACTAGTTTTGTGTCAGTTCCCAAATGAAATGTTCTCTATATCTAACCTTTCTTAAATGATTTATCACTATTTATTATGATGTCATCTTCTGTACTTAGCATTTTATCAGTACAAATGAGTTATTTTCTTGTATTTAATTCATGGATCATGTAGCTGTTCATAAAAGATCAGATTAGATTTAGATTAGAAGCCTTTATTGTCATTGCACAATATTTCAGAGCAACGAAATTTGAGTTTGTGTTACAACCAACCAAGATCATAGACACAAGACATAAACATGGGGGTACAGGTACAGTTGTAACTTCGCAGATAGGGAAAGGGAAGGACATCAAGGGTTCGAGGCGAGAAAAAAAAAAAAAGACAAATTTCAACCTGTAGTCATAGTCTACATGATGTAATTTGTGAAAAAAACAAAAACAAAAAACAGCCTCTTCAGAAGCCCAAAAAACAAAAAGACAAAAAATTACACACGAGACTTAGCACATGGGTGTGGGGGGCAGGATGACCCCCAGGGTCAGGAGACACAGCAAGGCCACAGCCGTTTCTGGGAGGGGGCTGGTAGTGCCGCACCTACATACAGTAGGGTAAAACTAACCACGACCAGCCCCCTCCCAACCAGGAAGTCAGTGGACACAAGGGGGACACATTATAGTTGAGGGTTTTTCTATTAAAAGCAGAGAATACTGCGAAATAAGGGACTTTTTCAGTTAAATCTACTACTAACTGAATATAAACCCAGTGTGTCCATTCACTCTCACTGATCCAACTCCATGGGTTTTACTGGCGAATCAATGTTGTAGAAGATGACAGTGTTTCCAGGGTAACTACAGAACCTCTGAACGTCGAAATGGGTCATATCTGATGACCATGAAAAGATGATAAACTGTATTTTACACCAATTATTTACATGTATTAATAGGATGAGTGGCTCAACAGGTATTAAACACCGTAGTTCAGTTGGTGCTTTTGGTCTGTGATGGATGTTTGGGTCTTTATGGGTTAATTCTAGAGATGGGAATCGAGAACCAGTTCTTTTTGAACTCCTTAGAATCGTTTGCCTTCCTACTTAATGGTTCTGATCATTGATTCTGCCTTCGTTGTGCAGGCATGATGATGTCACACATACACTGCATTGTTTTAGAACGTAGCCGACATGGCATCGAGGCAGAACCACTCCACCGTATGACGATTTCAGGTGTAAAGATGACACCAGGGCCACTTCTAGCACTTGTAAAACTTCCATTTCTTCAAAGAGGGAGATGATAACCCATTTGCCCACACAGCGTGCAGGAATGTCACGTGTTTGACATGGTACTTAGCGATGCTTGTGAATCTAGTGGCAGAATAAACATCAGGGCGTCATCTGGGCCCAGTTCTAGTGGGCAACAATAAATCAAGGTTCAAGTTTCCTTTGATTGATACCCATGAGTCGATAGGTTTTACAGACTTAGTGATTGGCTTGGCATTACAAAAAAACCCAACAAAACACTGAACCTGTTAGGCAGGTACTTGATCGAGTTTCGAGACAAAAAAAACTCTGCAAAAAAGGATGTCTAAAAACAAGATAAAAACACAAAATCTGAGGAAAAAATGACTCAAAACAAGTGAAACATCTGTCCATGCCACAAGATAATTTAATCTCTACCGGGCTGTTCTGGAGTACCTACTGGAGCAGGTACTCTGTTGGTTCCTGAAAACGGCCCAGTCAGTGGAGACACTCGCATACCGTGAAGTTCCTGTAAAATGGCCCGGAAGTTCCGATAGTGGAAACACGCCTAACACAAACAAACCCGACAGTACTCTTATGACAATAGATAAGAGTTGGATCAATAAATAAAATCAATAATGGAATCAGAATCTTTAACTTTTTATCAATTCCTGTCCCTAGTAAAATCAACCCCAAATGAGGTATTTTAGATGGACATTGCTTCAAAGCCATGCAAGTGGTGACAACTGAACTGAGTTCAGAAAGAAATATGGACGATATGCAGATGAAATGTTTAATCAGAACCAGTGAATAAATAGGACTGGGGTGTGTGTGTGTGGGGGGTGGGCTGTGTGTGGGGGGGCTGCCTCCTCTACTTCAAAGTTTTAAGCCTGTTTCCCCTCTAATGGATGTGTGCTCTCCTGCGCCCGGCACCAGCTGCCACAGTGTCCTAGAATCCACTCGTACATAAATTCAGCCAGGAAGATGTTAAAATGCTGGAGGGGATGTTAAGTTACTCTTTAAACTTGAACTTGACATTTAATAAACTGCTAAAGTGCTGCAACTGCAACTCTTTATCTAAGACATTTACAGCCAGGCCACACAGATAGCAAATTCAATATCTTTACCTTATTTTTGTTTTTATCATCTGGTCTTGAGCAGGTGCCAGATTAAATCTACCAGATTATCATGTCACTGAGTGTTCCTTCTGTTACCTAGGCGATGTTGGCACCAACGTTTTGGTTTCTTTTCTTCAGACAAGTTAATGTAGGAGATGTCGTTTTACTTTTACATGAAAATGCAAATACACATGTATTTGTAAAGGTAAAAAAAAAAAAAAAAACATCTCCTAGATTAACATGTCTGAAAAAAAGAAACCAGAGTAGTAAATGTATTATTATTATGATTATGATTAATATTATTATCTCTGCCAAGGAGGTTATGTTTTTGCCAGGGTTTGTTCGTTTGTTAGCAACTCAAAAAGTTATGGATGGATTTTGATGAAATTTTCAGGATATGTCCACTCTGCGTCAAGGAAGAGATGATTAAATTTTGGAGGTGATCCGGATCTCCATTTGGATCCAGGAATTTTTTTGTAGGATTCTTGATCATTGTGAGCTAGGGCATGGTGGCACAGAGTTGCATATGAGGTCATTCAGTGCCATCTAGTGGAGGAAAGTACAAACGTTACCTTGGCAGAGATCTGTGCCTTCTGAATGCTTTTCTAGTTATTATTATTATTATTATTATTATTATTATTATTATTATTAATAAATGCCAATATCTTGTGTAGACTTTCAGGTAGCACTACATTAAATCTTGCTTATATGACTGAAATCTTTTGCTTCTATTAAATATCAGCATATGAAGGCTTTTGCATCCAAATCTAAACATCACGGGCTAAAACTGAAAAGCGCCTCAAAGCTACGATGTGTCGTAAACAGTAAAAACATGCAGGTAATGGGGGAATTCTATGGTAAGAGTCAATGTCCCAAGCTAACATGTTACAAAGTGTGACAGCATCACATATAAAAATATAACCAAGATAATACGTTTCTTTTCCTCCCTTCTAACCACCTCTCCCTTTCCCTCTCTCTCTCTGATTTCTCACATAATTCTGTTACCTTGTGCCGAGAGGAGACATCAATTTCTCTGCCACTGAGAATTGCAAATTAGCTTTGAGTTAGCACTTGAGGAGATGGGAGGAGACAGAAGTAGGAGGCGGAGAAGAGATAAGCTGATGAGTGTTTGAATTAGCTCGTACTTGCAGTGGGAGAGAAACAACGCTGGGAAATTTGAGAAACTTCAGTGACAAATCGGGCTGTTTTCATGTCCTGAGTGACAATCTGCATCGCAGTAGAAAGCTACTATGGGCTGGGACCTTGCAGAGTAGATTCAATTCACAAATTGACATGCTGCTGAGCTGCACGCCAGCTTTGTAAGACCAGTTGACTGGCAAATAATGAGCAACAAACTAAAGAAAACAGAAATTATATCCTATTACTGACAGGAAACACGAGCGCTAAACTTTCAGTGTTGTAAAAAGTAAATCACACCTTTGAAACTTATTTCATTAAACTAGAACACTGTTTTTTTTTTATTTTATTTTCATCCCCCCTCTTAATCACGTATTAAATAGGAAATCTCATGAATGTGTTAAAACCACGCTGATCCTTTATCTAAGCACTTTGCTTCTCCCTTGTGCTTTGTCAAATACCGCCTCCTTTTAATATTTGAGCATTTTCCCTCATTCTGCTCCACAAAGGCCAGACAGGGACAGATTAAATTTCAAGCATAAATAAATATTGTGAAAAGGTCACCTTTCCATCTGTTATTTGTGCAACCTCTAAAAGTAATTACATACAGAATGGTGTCGGCAAAGCTGTTTGTGTGCTTCCGTTGTCTAAACAGCATCTCTCCCAGAGCTCATTTCATATACACCTGAGGACAGTGCGGTGGTAAACAGGTAAAGTAAACAAGAGTAAATAAAAACTAAATTTGGCTGCTTGCTCAGGACATGCAGGTCCATTTAAAGATAATGGAAATCTTTTAAATGTTTGACTGTTACAGATTTACTGAATATAAATAACAATATAGAGGCAGGTGTACGGTAAATCTGGTATTATCAGCTCTGTTCTAAAACGACGTGTGTTTCATATTAATCACACACAAAGATAACGGGCTGCTTTCGTCCAGGTTTTCCCCCTTACCGACCAAGGATGCCAAACGTCAGATTGTCTTATCAGGTTTTCCTATAAGTGATCTGACGTGTCAAGAGTTCATTTGTCCCAATAATCGGATCTGAAACTGGTCGTGGCCAACAATCATAAATATTAAACTTGTTAAGTATTTATAACCACAACTCTTCGTGTGTGGTAAGGGAAAGTGGATTTGAAAAATCAAAAGCAGCTAAAATTGCTACAAACCTGAAAAAACGTGACTACTCCATATCTGACTCTTTGTAAACACAATTGAAACTTGTTCATAGAGTTGAACATCTTCTGTAGCAAACATACATGATCTGGACACATGGTAGAGGGGACGGGGAGGAGGGTGGGGGTAAAAATAAACTAAAAATAATATTTTTTTTAAAAAAGGGGGAGGGGAGGGGAGGGGGTGGAGCTGGGATGGGAAAGCTAGTAAAGCCCCCCCCCTTCTGCTCTGCCCTGTGGAATTTTACTTTGGAAGAAGTATGTGTTATTGACAGTTGTGGGAGAATTTTTTTAACCCAGTTTCACTAAAAAGTAAAACATTGAATCTACTTTAAAAAATGTTTGCTTCAATAGGTCACAAAAAAAAAAAAATGAGTGGAGTGAACCAAATCAAATTACATTAAATTATATTCAATATACTCAACTTTTCTTTTTTTTCCTTTTCATTGTGTTAATGTTTCAAGTTGATTGAATGTTTTACTTTTTATAGTGTTGAATTATATCATTTACAAGAAAGAGTTAGGGGGGCACATTGGTGATCTGCAAATAAAACCTTATGGTCTGGTGTGCTGAAGAGTCTGGTTTTGAACAGCTCTATATGTTAAGTCTCATCAGATAGTTTTTGTTGTGATTTGGCGCTATATAAATACAATTTGATTGATTGATTGTGTGAGGAAAGCTGATGACTCCCAAGTCATGACTCCATGAAACTGTGTCATGGAACGGAATGTAACCAATCAGGAAGTGAGCTGACTGAGGAGCAAGGAAGTGGGCGGAAATAAAACTAAGTGTGGCAGACCTGACCTGTTTTTTTTATTATTTTTATTTTTTAGGATTTTTCAGTCAAAATCTTCCCAAGAACACCATCATTCCCTCCTCTCATATGTCCTCTTCCATGTTATGTGTTATTTGTTCTTCTTAATCGTTTTTATTTGGTCATATTTGATCACGTGAGATTTCTTGGATGAAAGAATACATTCTAGATTTTATTTATTTACTTACACATCACAAACAAGGGGGGAAAATAGTTTCTTCCATGTAAGTAACACTATTGTGCAGGAGAGAAGCCAGAAAAGACTCATATAAACACAATACATACACAAAAATAATAAAAATACAATATAACTGAAATAATAATTAAAAAATACAAATTAAATACTATAGTTCTAATTTTTTTCCATAAATTAGAGTCCTTTTCAGATGATTTTGAAATAATGATAAAGAAGAATATTCCAAAGACGTGCTGCACGGTATTTTAGAGAATACTGACGGACAGAAGTTCGGCAGTACGGAAGATAACATTTTCTTGAGGATTGTGTAAGATAATTGTGAAAAACAGAAGACAACAAAAGAAAGTTCTGAAAACTTTAGGAAGGATGAGTGAAGTGAACATATTTGGACATGTGGACACAGTTCTGGGAAATGTTTACATTAAAAACAGAAAGACTTTTGCATTTTTTGATCGGTGTTGGGACAGAATCATTATGCGTGTGTTGTGTTGAGATTATCAGCGCAGACCACACACACAGTACAATCAGAACTGTTCATTGCTTGATTTTTAATCTTCATGTGTCGGGTGTGGAACAGATAAAAAAAACCTTTTCAGATTTAGAAAATCCTTGTGTGTACCCCGCTTAACCTTTTAAAAAGCGACCTATTTTTTAGGCCTCTGCTCCAAATTTGCATACCTATAATAAAAATTAAAAAAAAAAGAGTACATCTCTGCAACCACGTGGTATATGTGAATAATTCTGCTGTCATAATAAAGGGAACACTTATGAGATTTGCTCAAAACTGTAAATATCACTATATATAGTAGGTTGAGAGGAAATGAAGATGGCACAGCACAAATGAAAAATTTTCAGTAGCTTAATGTAAAGAAAAACAAAAATAAGGAAAAGCCCATTAAGCTATTAAGAAATGAACGAAAAACGAAAAATTTTCAGGTTTGCGTAAAAAAAATTATAATATTATGACAATTATCCCTTTGGAATGATCCAACTGCAGCTCGAAAGCTCTACCAAATCATAGCGCAATATGTGAACATCCTCTCTGTAAAGGTAGACTCTGACAAAGTGAAGCAGAACAAGAAGTTTTTTGTTTTCAGACAGAATCATAGGGGCGGGCCTTTCTTCCAGAAAAAAAATATATACACAAACATTAAAGATTGTGACCACAATGGTATGTAAAACAGATGTTATGACTGCATTAGGAGTGGCATTCAGAGATGATAATGCATGCATTCTAAATGATATAATGGGCAGCATCTTCCCTGCAGCGCAGGATCGCGTGCTTGCCTCCTTTTAGGAGAAGCAACAGAACGAGGTCAAACGTGACATCAGGGGAAGGCGAGTGACGACGGTGAAGCATCGCACTGCACTTTGAAGAGAGAGAGAGAGGGCGAGGGAGAGAGGAGCTTCTCTTGGGGCTGAATCTAAAGGCCAGGTGGTTCTCCATGTTGGGATGTCGTCTAACTATAGACTCAGGTCATATCAGCTGTTCTGTCCAGGAAAACATCCAGTCAAAACGGAGTTTCGCACATGTTCAGAGCGACACAGGAGGGATGATAAGGAAATAGGAGAGTTAGTTTTCATTGATTGTTTCCTTCGAATATCAACATTTAAAAGTAATACAAGAAAAATCTGTATAAAAAAGAAAACCTATTTGAAAAGGAGTGACACGTTTAACTTCTATACTCCCACAGACCCCCTTACCCCATCCTCCTACTCACCATACATTTCCATAAGTAACTTAAATCTTCTACCGTACATATTTAAACTAAATGCTGACTAAGCCTGCAAACACAAAAATGCTACACATATGGAAAATAAACACCATTAGCTTAAACATCAAAATAAACTATTTATTTCACAGCAGTAATACACATGTAACGTATAAACGCTATCCAATTATGATTAAATATTCTAAATGAATAATTCTGTCTATTTTATCAACTACTGTAGTGTCTACTGTAGTTTAATCTATGAAGACACAAACGTCCACTGGTGATTAAAAGCATCTGATGGAAATGATTTAACACCTGCTGATCCAATAATCTTAGAAGTACATGGAAATAATCGGTGTAAAATCCAGTTTTTCCTCTTTTCATGTTCATCACATGTGACCCATTTGGACATTTAACCTCCGTACCAAACTCCGTTACCATGGAAACACTGTCATCTTCTACAACATTGATTTACTGGTAAAACCCATAGAATTGGATCAACGACAGCAGATGGAGATCGTTTTTACGTTCAGTTAGCGATACATTTACTGAAAACAAATCCGATTTTCTCCAGTTTTCTCTGTTTCTGATATAATAACCCTCAACTTTAATCTGACCTGTTATGAACATCTACATGATCAGTAAATTAATTATAACACAATCCTTGATTTTCAATGAAAATTCACAAAATACACAAGATAATATTACAATAAACAGTGACAAATCACATTCAGTAATTTCCCAATTGTGGGGTCAATAAAGTACTTCTATTCTAATGAAGGTTAAATAGAGAGAAAAAATAATTTGGGAACTTTATGGGTGAATTATCAGTATTTAAGTCAGTAGTACCTGATTTATGCAGCGCTTTTCAGCCCCAGGTTATAAAATCAGTCCATGAGTCACTAAACTTTTGCATTGCAAGTTGTGAACCTTGTTTAAATAATCTGCCTTCCCTAAAGACCTAAACAGTCCCCCACCACCAAAATTATCTACTGATCTAAAGTGTTTAAAAATGTCAAAACCACTGGCCCCAAGAAATAATTCAGGAAAAATACAGTTTCTCAGCTTTTCGTGGTCACCAGATAAGCCCCATTTGGACATTCAGGGGCTCTGCAGTGGACATGGAAACACCATCTTCTGCAACACTCATTTACCAGTAAATAAAAAAAAAAAAAAAAGTGACAAATTTTATTGGTGGTATTTTGTTGCTTCAGTTTTCTCTGTTCTAATATCACAACCTTTAAATTTAAGCACAGTTTTTATGAACATCTACATTCTTTTGGAAATTAAATGTAGGAAAGTTTGTGCATTTCACTGAAAAATACAGCGGATAAAATAATAAACGGCCATAAACCATTGAGGAGAGGTTAAATGTAGAGGAAAATGTAATGCCAAAATAGTACTAGGTGTTTAAGGGTTAAAGCAACAAAACTGTGGAACTGAGTGGAAAATAATGAGAACATTTAAATATTTTTAATGGACGTGGACACTCATGGCTGGAACATAATTAATACTGTTCACATTTTGTTCTACCTGTACCAAGTGTATATGCATTTTTTAATGTATTTATTTTCTATACATTTTCTAATGGTAAACCTTGTGAAATCCATATCAATAAATTACATTATTATGACAATGGTTATTATTATTATTATTATTATTATTAAGTCATAATAGTAGTAGTAGTAGTGATAGTAGTAGTAGGAGTGTTATTATTAGCAATACGAGCATCATCATTATTCTTATAATATTTACTATATCATTATTATTATTACTAGTAGTAGTGATAGTAGGAGTGTTATTAGCATTACTAGCATCATCATTATTCTTATTATAATTATAAGAATAAATAATAACAATTATTATGATTATTTTTATTACTAGCCGTAGTGATAGTAGTAGTCGGGATGTTTTTAGCATTACTAGCATCATCATTCTTACTCTTAATCATTATAATAATAAATTATTATTATTATTATTATTAATATTATTATTATTATTATTATTATTATTATTATTATTATTATTATTAAGTCATAATAGTAGTAGTAGTAGTGATAGTAGTAGTAGGAGTGTTATTAGCATTACTAGTATCATTATTCTTATCATAATAATAGTTATTACATCATTATTATTACTAGTAGTAGTGATAGTAGGAGTTTTATTAGCATTACTAGCATCATCATTCTTTTTCTTAATCATTATCATCAGAATAATAATAATAATAATAATAATTATTATTATTATTATTATTATAATATCATTGTTATTATCATTATGATTATTACTACTAGTAATAGTGATAGTAGTAAGAGTGTTATTAGCATTACTAGCATCATTGTTATTCTTATCATTGTTATAATAATAATAAAAATTATTATTTATTATTATTATTATTATTATTAAGCTTCACATATACAGGTTGCTGTGTTGCTACAAATATTTAACACAGTTCATTATGTATGTATTTGTTGTTGCTGTTCCAATGCTACTGTTAAATCCAATGCGTCTAATAAACACATCTAAATCAAAATGCTTTACAGATAAAACACCACACCATGTACACAGAGGAATTAACCCACAACATAAACAGAGCATGAAATCAAGAACAAGGCTGAGATTTGACAGTGTAAAATCCAAAGCATACATAAATACAGCATAAAATCCAGTTATAAAACCCAACAGCAGTACATAAAACAGTGAAATCAGTATAAAATACCTACTTAAAATCTAATTAAAATCATAAAAGCGCTAAAGTGTAAAAGTGGGTCTTAAAAACTCTAGTGATTGTGAACGTCTGATTTTTTTGTGGCAGAGTTCCATCGCTCAGGGGCATGACGTGAAAGCGCAGAGTCGCCTTTAAGGTTTCAGCTGGACCTCGGAAACGCACGCTAGGCGAGTATGACCGTGTTCATGTGCGCGTGGTGTTCCTCATCTACTTCAGGGGTGTCAAACTCAGCCCACTGTCAGCTCCAGTGGGCCGGACCAGGCAAATAGCAGCATATAAATAATAATAACTCCACATTTTTAACGCAAAACATTCAATTAGAAAAACATTTACATTTGAAAAAGTACCCAAACAATAATAACCTGAGAAAAATGAAATTCCTGAAGAAAATAATCAGAAAAATTTTATGCCTCAACTTATGATTCATACATGTGCATTACAGAGCAGGCACAAAACTGGGAGAATATTGTAAAAATTGCTCTTATTTTTCTTTGGACATTTCAGGTTGTTCACATGTGTTCATGTTATTGACACTTTATTAGTCAAGGATATCAGAATTTAATGTTCTTTGGAATAAATTAAAGAGAAAATGTATTATTATTAGCAGTAGTAGTCGTAATTATATTTATTTATGCGCATAATTTCATCATTTTTCACATTAAACCAAGAAGAAAATTCGGGGTCATTATTATGCAATCATGTTTTCCACATTTAGGCCACATGTTTGCCTCCTGTGATCTAGTTGGCATATGTTGTCCCTTCCCTTTCCCTCTTCTTATCACTGGTCTGTGCTGCCCTTTAGCATCTGTGCTATTGTACGTTTCTTACTATTGTTGGTGTCTAATTATTATAATAGAAGTTAACCGTTACCCGTGCTAACGCCACAATGAATGTTCTTTGTTTCTATTTTTCCTACACATTTTGGTTATATAATATAAATACTGTCAGAAGGGTTTATTGTAATTTTGTACAGGCCTATTTGGTTTATTGTTCTGGCTTGAAGTCAAAGGAGAGGAGTGAATATTTAAGACGTGATGTTATTTGAGGAGAACGAGGGTGGGATTAAATACGTTTTTCTTCTTCCCACTCCTTTTTGAGTGTAAAGGAATGATTTAGGAATTTTCATTTTGCATGTATTCTGTAAATGCTTGAAATAAATAAATAGAATGAAATGAATTAGATCTGAGGATACTACTTAACCTCCTGAGACCCAGCCATGCATTTTTGTCCTCTGTGGGGGACAAGAGTTTCACAGCTTTATCACAAAAATAAAAAAATAAGCACTGTCCACTGCAAAGGACATTCCATAAAAAAAAATAAATAAAAAAAAATCTAGAAAAAAAACAGTTGCATTGCGTCATTTCCAATAAAGGTGATAATTAAAAAAAAAAAAAACAAAAAAAAACGTGTACTTTCTCGGATCTTAGGAAGTTAATGCACTGGAAACGCCGATATTTTATTCTGGGTTTTTGTATTAAGTTCCTTACACATAATTAATAGATATTTATTAGTATAGAGCATGAAATGTGTTATATTTCATAGAAGAATTGACAAAATTATAATATATGAGCCACAGTGGTGCTGGTGCTCCACTGAAAATAACTGAAGCCAATAATATGAAGCCATTAAAACCGCATCAGTCAGAGGGTGGAAATATGGAAATAATCCTAATATACGCGTTCATCTCACCCTCCTGCTTCCATACAGGTGACTGGAGACGACTGTCAGGATCATATACAGTCATAATTATGACAGAAATATAATGATTATGTAATAACTGTGACAGACCAAAAGGCCACAAACCATAGATGTTCCATTTGTATAATTTTTTTTTAATCTGGTTTGGTTCAAATACAAACCTGCAGTGAATGTGATGGTTAATAATTGGATCAACGTTCACAGCCGAGCAGTATTCCAATATAAGAACAAAAATATGTAATAATGTTGGCTGTTTTATGTTTTGTAGGGACTGCAGATGAAAAGTAGTTATTTTGACTAATTCTGACATAATTACATGGTGGATATTTTATACAGCAATGTTCATAAATGTGTATGAACCCTATTAAAATAAATAAATAAATAAATATCAGCCTTTTTTCCTCATTAGTCGTACACATACTCTTCCCTATTGATGACTGTGTATGTTATATTGTAAAATGTGACTAAAGTGAAATATAAATAGTGAAAAATGCAGGTGTAACGTTCTCTTTACTAACTAAATACATTTTTAAAAAAGTAAAAATAAAAAATAAAAAATAGTGTATTTGTTTAGAATTAGAACAATGGGAGGTCCTGAGTTCCATTATTTACAAAAATGCATATATTACTGACTTTTTTTGTTGATACTTTGTTTTTGTTTGCTTTATCAACGGACTATAAAACACAGAAACTAGGGGTCACTGATTGAAAACAAAATATTTACATGACAGACAGTCCTAATTATGAATGGTTACTTACATATTACCGATTTTTGATGTGGCGGCTGAATTTCATTGGTCTTTTTTGCGCCAATTTCCGATTGAACAGGCATATTCAAATTTGTATTAAAACTAAAGCCTGATGTATCAAATAAATAACCAGAAAATGTGCATTTCTTCGCCCGTTTCACAAATATATTTTCATTTCTAATCATTTATGACATTTATTTTGTAGCACATTTGATGCATCAGGCATTTATGTTGATCATTATAGTATTTTATGTAATAGCAAACAGATATTCTCCATTCCATTTTGAGCATTTGGAACATTTCAGCTGCTCTGTTTAGTTTAGGATGATATTTCACTGTTAAATTGATTTTGTTAAATAATCAATACACTACAATTAGGATTGAGTGAAGCATTATTGGAAACTAATTTATGAAATGTTGTACAATGAAGACTAAGGAAATAAAATAATTGAAATTACATTCTATTCAGTCATTCATTTTCAACAAATTATATATTAAAAGAAAGTAAGAAACATTAATTATAATTAGCTTCAATACTGTTAAAACCCAGCTGAATTAGTGAATTATTAGTTGAAGTATTTTTCTTACTTTATTTTTTTATTTTTTCAAAATATGCAGCGATTTCTTTGACCAAAATGCATTACTTCACGAAGCCCACCAATTTGGAAAAGGCTTGTTACCGTCTGCAGTGCACAAATAATCAGAGAAAATAACCTTTTAAGAACTGGAACTGTTTGCGGCCACTTCCAAATGAATGTTCCTCTACATTTATATTTTCTTAAGTGATATTTCACCATATATTATAATATCCTGTACATTTTGCATTTTTCAGTGAAAATCAGATATTTTCTGGTATTTAATTAACTAACCATGTAGAAGTTCAAAAAGAAAGACAAAGGTTATTATATCACGATAGAAAAACTGAAGAAAAGGAGATGATGGAAGGTTAAACTATACTTAGAACACAATCATCTGCATCAGCATGAATTTGAGAGTCAAAGCAGTTTTTATCTAATAACAGAGGAAAAAAGTAACAAATCTCTCTGTTTTTTTCGCAGTTTATTTCATTTATTCACCTGTTTTTAGTGGTTAATGGTCTGACTTAATTTACATGTGTAAGACAAGCGAACACACCAGTACAGCTCTTGTGAAGATTTGATTCTGGCTCTGACGTTTGTGCACCATTGTTCTTTTTTAGACTTCACCAAAGTTACAGGTCACATGATGAACCGAGTCTTAAATTGAGAACACGTCTTCATATTGTTTCATACCCTAATGACAACTTTTCAGAGACGAAACACATTGGCATATGCATGAGGTAATAAAGGATTTTTACTTTTATAATCAGAGACTACTTTTCTAGATTGATTGATAGATATTATCCTCAACTGACAAATTACATTGTTGGTGCACCATGACAAATATTCAAACAATATAACATCACAGCAAACATGAGTAAAGACAAATATAACATAAGAGCAAACACTATACATTGTACACTATACATTAGAAGTATAAAAACATCTGGGTAGAATCTGAATAGTAACTGCAATGTGCTGAAAAATAACTAAAATGTGCTGAAAAAGAACTATAATGTGCTGAAAAAATAACTAATGTGCTGAAAAAGAACTATAATGTGCTGGAAAATAACTATAATGTGCTGAAAAATAACTAATGTGCTGAAAAAGAACTATCATGTGCTGAAAAATAACTAATGTGCTGGAAAATAACTATCATGTGCTGAAAAATAACTAATGTGCTGGAAAATAACTATCATGTGCTGAAAAATAACTATCATGTGCTGAAAAATAACTATCATGTGCTGAAAAATAACTATCATGTGCTGAAAAATAACTAATGTGCTGAAAAATAACTATAATGTGCTGAAAAATAACTAATGTGCTGAAAAAGAACTATCATGTGCTGAAAAAGAACTAATGTGCTGAAAAAGAACTATAATGTGCTGGAAAATAACTATAATGTGCTGAAAAATAACTAATGTGCTGAAAAAGAACTATCATGGGCTGAAAAATAACTAATGTGCTGGAAAATAACTAATGTGCTGAATAATAACTTTAATGTGCTGAAAAAGAATTTTAATGTGCTGAAAAATAACTAATGTGCTGAAAAATAACTAATGTGCTGAAAAATAACTAATGTGCTGGAAAATAACCATAATGTGCTGGAAAATAACTAATGTGCTGAAAAATAACTAATGTGCTGAAAAAGAACTAATGTGCTGGAAAATAACCATAATGTGCTGGAAAATAACCATAATGTGCTGGAAAATAACCATAATGTGCTGGAAAATAACTATCATGGGCTGAAAAATAACTATAATGTGCTGAAAAATAACCATAATGTGCTGGAAAATAACTA
>JAQQZY010000015.1:32977345-32988688 GCA_030068375.1 Ostorhinchus rueppellii
TTCACCCTAAGCAGCTGGGATAGGCTCCATGCGACCCCCGTGACCCTAGTGAGGATTAAGCGGGTATAGAAGATGAAATGAAATGAAATAAAAATAATAAGCCTCGGATAAGCAGAAGACAATGATACTATTATTATTATTATTATTATTATTATTATTATTATTATTATTATTATTATTATTATTATTATTAGGTAGTTGTAGTGGTAGAAAAACATGAGTGGTTAACTACAAATATTAAAGGGCTCATATTTATTAAACCCACTTTTATTAGTCTTTGGTTCATTTATTTGTGTATTTGGACCTTAATAGTTCACACACTTTGAATTTGAACCCTCCAGCTGCTGCAAAACTAACTTTATGATTTTGGCAAAAATGTAGTGGATTTCTACAACCTGTTTTCATTCCTGCTTAATTTGTTACATCTATAACTATTTACATCACAACATTTGCCCATATAAGGTCAAGACTTCCTATGAATATTTCTTCCAGTTCGACATAATTGTTTATCAGCAGCAGTGGTTGTAGTAAAAACTGAAGATATGTCCAAATTTCAAGACGATTACCTAAAATGTTCAGTTGTTGGTTGAACAGGAGAGAACATCTTAGTCAACAATGTGGAGGGGGCGGGGCCTGAAGTGGCTCATGTGCATTCAAAGGGCCTTTCTGGTGTCATTACTCAGAAATAGGGTTGAAGATGGACCTGTGGAGTTGAATTAATGGCGAATTCAGACCGAAGCAGAGCATCTACAGTTTATGTAGAGCACAGGGAAATGTTTGAAAATGCATAATTTGATTTAAAAAAAAAAAAAAAAAAGACAAATATCACTGCTTTTAAAGCAATAGCTGAGCAGATTCATAAAACATTGTGTACACTCTGTTTTCTAACATGGATGAAGCGAAAGTTAAAGTCAAGTTTCATGATCTGGGATAAATCCAAAAAGTAGTGGCAAATGTAAAAGTGCTTAGAATATTTAACTCTACGGCCCCATCACCAGCGTAACTACACAACCCACACTCCGACCAAAGTATTACATTTCTGTAACCTCGTCTTTCGCTCAGAGGCACCAAAACATTTATCCATCTTTTTATAGCTACAATACATCTGCAGCGTGGCGTTAATAGCTTGATCCATTTCTGTGGAGTGTGCAGTCTCCCTCCAGCTACAATAGACACAAACAGGCTGCTGTGGTCAATATATTCCACTCTACAACCCTCCGTCCTCCAATGTGTTTGCACACTGTGCCACACAAAGTCAGTAGTCAGTTGGCAGCGTCTCCGCATTGTTTGGTGATTGGCTGGAGGCTAAGTGGTGGTGACGGATTGTGATGTTGATGTATTTACCTTCTCTGTGCTGACAGGAAGCTGTTCCTATGTCCTGATTGACTGGATCTCATCACAGCAGCCAGCTTTGCTTTGTTTAACCCGGTCAGGTTGGGGAGGGTTTGCTTACTCACTCAATGAGACGTCCATGAAGATGAGAAGAAGACCTTCCTTAATCTTGGCTGACATTGGCAGCTTGGCAAGCGTTGCAGCTCAGTGTTACACTACATCTGAGCTACACTACCTCTAAGATGTAATTTGTTGTATGGACATGAGGAATATGAGATGACAGGGTTACCATTTACAGAAACTAGGATAAATGTATGGATGTTGGAGGCTCAATAGGAAAAATAATGTCAGCTGTTATGAATGTGTTAAAGAGCTCATATTCATCTAAACCCACTTTTATTAGTCTGTGGTTCATTTATTTGTCTATTTGGACCCTAATAGTTCAGAAAGTTTGATTTTTGAACCCTCCAGGTGCTGCAAAACTATCTTTATATTCATATAGGCAAAAATCAAGTGGATTTCTACAACTTTATTCAATTCCTTCTTAATTAGTTACGTCTATAACTAGTTACATCACAACATTTGCCCATATAAGGTCAAGATTTCAATGAACATTTCTCTGAGTAAGACATAATTGTTTATCAGCAGCAGCAGTTGTAGTAAAAACTGAAAATATATCCAGACTTCTAGCCAATTACCTAAAATGTTCAATTGTTGGTTGTATTAATGAAGTGGCTCATGTGCATTTAAAGGGCCAGCGCTCCGAACCACCTTTCTGGTGTCATTACTCAGTAATAGTGTTGAAGATGGACCTGTGGAGTTGAATGAATGAAGAATTCAGACCCAAGCAGAGCATTTACAGTTTATGTAGAGCACAGGGAAATGTTTGAAAATACATAATTCCATTTAAAAAAGGAAAAAAAATCACTCCTTTAATCCAAACTCATGAAGTAAAACTAAAGCAATCTGTCTTCCAAACACTGAAATTGGCATTAGATGAATTCTTTGTATTCTTTTCACGCTAACTCACCATGCTGTTATGTTGTATTCTCTGTAACTACTCTTTCGCGTCTCAGATCTTTAACTCTTCAAAACCTGACGTGTCGTTGCTGACGCACCCTACACACATGCAGTTTAGATGGCTGTAACTTTCACCGTTTGTGCAATTGGAAACATTCCAACGGTTTATGGAACCTGAGACATTGCACTTTATATGTTTTATTAGGTCATTATGGTAATTTCACTCGCACCTGTACTAGAGACAGGAGAACAAGCCATTTTAGCAGAATTCTAACCTGCGGTAAACTGTGAATGACTGCTAGATTTGGAAAGATCAGGAAAAATAAAGAGCTCTAGAAAAAAAAATAGGAAAATGGATTCACTCGTAACATATTTTCTAACCTTTTAATTCGTCAAAATGAGAAAAAAAAGTGCAGGTGGACTATTTTAGGCCAAGGCTTTAAAAGGTTAACAGGCCCATAATTTGCTGGTTCGAGATAAAAACTGTCCACTACCTGGATAAACGTACGCATGGCATGTGTTCACTGGTATTTCATTTGGAAAAGCTTTTATGCAATGTCACAATTTTTTTTTTATCCCAGATCTTGTATTGATGACCTGAGATCATACCACAGCCTCTACAGACTGCAGGCACTAGGCATGATGGGTAATCACTTCATCCACTTCTCTTCTCACTGTAGAAGAAGGGCGGTCTGGACTTATCAGACCACATGACCATGTATTTATTAATTTATTTCATTTATTCATTTATTTATCTACATGGGGCAATGCAGTTGAATATAGTGGACATTATAGAACATTTAATGAGCTGCACAAAGAGTATAAAGTATTTATAGCAGTTACGTTTCAACTCTTGTCCTTTTTCTCCATTGAAACACAGTCTAATATTTATGCTCTCTCGCAAACTGAAGTGAAGATTGAAAAACGTACAACTGAAACATATGCATCTCTATAACGATTATCCACAATTACAGGTTCTTGGCTATTGTCTTACTTACATCGAGGTAGCCTTTTATTATTTTTTTGTTTGTTTGTTTAGCTTTTATATGCATTGTGTAGGCTACATATGTGTTTTAATTCTGTATTTTCCCCTTATACAGGAGGTATTTATGGGTTGTAATGTCACGCAGACGAAACTTGAACAAATGCACAAGGGATTCTAAGATTTAACCCATAAAAACCCAAACATACACCTGTGACCAAAACCATTTACCCAAATAAAAAGTTAAATAACTGTTGATCCACTAATCAATCACATCAATCCATGTAAATAATTGGTGTAAATAGAATGATTCATCTTTTCATGGTCATCATATGTGACCCATTTGGATGTTCAGAGGCTCCGTAGTTACCGTAGAAACACAGTCATCTTCTACAACATCGATTCACCTGTCGATGACAGTGGACGGAGACACTGGGTTTACATTCAGTTCATGAGATTTTACCATGAAAGTAACTTTTTCTTCCATTTTCTCTGTTTTTGATATAATAATCCTCAATTTTAATTTGAGCTTTTATAGACATCAGTCGTGATCAGTGAATTAAATGTTGGAAAATACCTACATTTTCACTTCAAAATTCAAAATACTGAGTATAATATTAGAACAAATGGTGAAAAATCACTTAAGAAAAATTAAAAATGGAGAAAAAGTCATTTGGGGGACTGACACAAAAATAGCACTGGGACTTTATGGGTCAACTACATAAATGTAAGGTTAAAATTGATATTAAATTATAAACATAGTTATTGTATTGGCTGAATATGTAGTTTAGACCAGGGGTATCAAAGTCATTTTAGTTCAGGGACCATATTAAGCCAAATGAGATCTGAAATGGGTTGGACTAGTGAAATAATAATATATAAATAATGTCAATTCCAAACTTTCCTCTATGTTTTAGAGTGAAAAAAAATTAATTATGTGATAAAAATGTTTACATCACCAACTATCTCTTAAAACAATGTAAATAATATGAACAGGGCATGTTTTTGTGAAATAATAATTTATTTGAGTGTAAATACAGTAAAATTACATGAAAACGTTTACATTTAGAGAAAAAAAACTTTACATTACATTGGTCTGCACTGTAAAAAATAAAACACTGAACGAACTTAAAATGTTTTCTTCAAGGTCACACATAAAAAAAAAAATCGAGTGAACCAAATTAAATGACATTACATTTGATTTAATGTAATTTGGTTCATTCAACTAATTTTTTTTTAATGTATGATCTATTGAAGAAAAAAAAAATTAAGTTTATTCAGTGTTTTACTTTTTACAGTGTGTATGTGGAACCTGAACTAAAATGATTAATATCCTCAGTGTCATTTTTCCATTTCACACATTCATCCTAGGGGCCACACTGGACCCTTAGACGGGCCGGGTTTGGCCCCTACCCCTACCGTTTAACACCTCTGCTTTAGAGAGAAAAGGAGAAAAAACGTGACTGAGCTTGGTGATGTATAAAACATTTGTATTATTTATTCAGGTTTTAAAGGCACCCACAGTAAATACAGGTTAATGTTAGTATTATTTCGTCATACACCACGCGCAGGACGGGTTACACCAGTGAAACCCGTCCACAGTGTGACCTATAACGCACTCCGGATGAGGTTGATCGGGTCAGAATCACATCAGAACGTAAGATGCCTGGGGTACTTGGGTGGGGGTGGGGGGGACCGGAGCCCTGCACTTGAACCAATAGATAAGGCTCACACACGCACACACCACACACACGTGAACACGCCATTGCCTTGTCAGCTAACCCCCTCTAGTGCCGAGCATCCTGTACAGATGCGCACAGTATCCCAGCGAAGCAGCCGCTTCCGCTGCTCCATCCACAGCATCTCTGTCATCCACAGACCCCACTGCTGCGGACCCACACCGGAGACAGGGAGCGAACCGTCTGTGGCGCGACCACCGGACATCCAAAGTCTGTCACGACTTTACGCGCAACGGAGACGGACCTGACCGACGAAGGCTTTTTATTCTTATTTAATGATGATGATGATTATTATTGTTGTTGCGCGCTTTTAAAATCACGCAATAGAGGCGCGTGAAGTCCGTGGGAGATCTTCAAAGTTGTCTGAAGTGTTGCTGAAATTCTAAATCTGTAGCTACCCTTCAGAGTTTATCCTGTTTTTCCTCCTTTTTTTTTGTTTTTTGGTCAGCTCCGTGCCGTCGCATCCGCTGCCACCAGGTAAAGGAATGGATCTCCTTTTGTTCCGTCAGCCTGTTCTCTCCAACTGGGACCGAATGTAACACAGAACCGGTGGATCATTGCTTCCGGCGGCTCCATCCGCGCTCTTTTTTTTTTTTTTTTTTTTTTTTTTGAACCTCTTGGGATAGAAGTACAGCCGATCAAGCAGCAGACATGAGTTTTGAACGCAGATTTCTCCTGGTTTCACTTTTTCTGGGAATTGTCGTCACTCGGTTCAGCAACTGCAATCAAGGTGAGACAACGGCGCAGAGTGTGGGTCGATTTATCCATACTGCTGTGCAATATATTCCCCTTAAATGGTCTGTTCATGCCCTGCCTGGTGTAATGGTACTTTTACGCACAATAATGCACGGCGATGTCATTAAAAGTAGCAGGAACATCCAGGCAGTTGGAGCAAAGCGCCCAAGTCCTGCGCCATGATATGAACACAAGGTAGTGCGACACAAAAGAAACCAAAAAAAAAAGAAAAAAAAGAAGTTTGCAATGTCAGAGCTGGTACTTAGTTTTTGCTTGTTTTAGTGAAAATGGCGCAAAAATGGAAATTGACGCATCTTAAAGGTCTGTTTTGGTGACGTGTTAGAGGTTATTATGGAATGCTCTGCGGTTTAACACCCCCCCCACCCACCCCCCAAAAAAAATCAGGCTCAAGTTTATTATTTTCAGCACATAGGCAGTCCAAACACTTTTATGCAAATGAGCTGTCCAAGTGACAACCCGGAGGCTGCTTTAATTACACATTCCACACCGCGCGCGCACGCAAAGACAGAAACAGCAGACAGGTCAGTCAAAGATGGAGATCGATCATCAAAGTGGGTGACAAAGAGAGAAGTGAGTTTAAGACAAGGCACTGAAACACACGCGCACACACACACACACACACACACACACACACACACACACACACACACACACACACACACACTGGTGTTTTTATTGATCGATTTATTCATTGATTTTTATTTTATTTTCATTACCAAATACACGATATGGGACAGAAATATTATGTCATAACAGAAAAAAAAATAAGACACATTTAGCAATAAAATTCACTGATAAAGAGGTGAAACTCAAAATTTTATGTATTGATTTATTTTGGGTTTTTCAGAGGAAAGAAGCATCAGAAGTTTAGACACTGATGGATGCTGGGAGTCCTATTTTGGCAAATAAATTCAACAACCTGTGCATTTAAATACAACATGGATTCATCTCCTACTGACTTACAGACTTCTTTCCAAACCTTTGTATCACTCGGTGACTTTAGGAATCCTTATGTTGTTTATTTGAACCCAGTGTTACCTTTATGGCATTTCCCAAATGAATTGATTTATCACCACTGATCACACTGTTATCCTCTATTTTGTATTTTGTCAGTGAAAATCATCCGTTTTTCTACATTTAATTCCCTGATCATGGATTTTAATCATCATGCTGAGATTACATTTGAGCCTTATTATACTAAAAACAGAGAAAACCTGACAAAAAAAGTCACTTTTTCAGTAAAAATATATCATTAATAGAAAAATCTGTCAAACTCCGTGGCTTTTACTGGTGAATCAATGTTGTAGAAGATGACTGTGTTTCCACGTTCACTTACGGAGCCTCTGAGCATCCAAATGGGTCATATCTGATGAGCATGAAAAGACGATAAACTGCGTTTTACACCAGTTATTTCCATGTATTGACAGGATTAGTGGATCCAAAGCTATGAAATATTTTAGATCCGTAGGTGCTTTTGGATGCTGGAGGATATTTGGGTCTTTATGGGTTAAAGTTACAAATTGCTTGCCAGGTATTAACGCATATTTTTTCAAGTTTATATTCCGAATGAACTTGAACATATAAATATCACATTTTCATTTATTTTCTCTTAGTATTTGTTTATTTGTCTCCAACTTTGAAGTAAAAATGAGCTAAAAAAAAACAAACCCCAGTAACGAAAGTAATGAAATATAATAAATCTAGCATAAGTGTACATATGAATCAACTCGGGGACAGACAGAAGCGATGGCTTATCTACTCTGGTCCTGCCCCCTCCTTACTTCAGTGTCAGATTCATAACCAAACCCTTCATCAGCTTCATCCTCCATTTTTGGGCATGCTGGTCTTTAAGTACCCAGTGTGTGCTTTACCTGCACTGTAAAAAGTAAAATATTGAATCAACTTAAAAAATTTTCTTCAATAGGTCACATTAAAAAAATTAGTTGAGTGAACCCAATTAAATTATATTACAATACACTTAACGTAATTTAATTGGTTTCACTCAACTAATTTTTTAAATGTGACCTATTGAAGAAATTTTTTTTAAAGTTGATGCAATGTTTTACTTTTTACAGTGTGTGGAAGCCGGGGGGGGAATGCATTCACCTGTGTTCCAAATAGACCAGGGGTGTCAAACTCATTTCAGTTTAGGGGCCAAATTCAGCCTCATTTGGTCTGAAATGGGCCAGACCAGTAAAATAATACCATAATTATATATAAATAATGTCAAGTCCACACTTTCCTTCCGTCACAGGTGTCAAACATGCGGCCCGGGGGCCAAAAGCGGCCCGCCAAAGGGTCAAATCTGGCCTTTGGGATGAATTTGTGAAATGGAAAAAATTACACTGAAGATATGAATCAAAGCAGTCACATTCATTTTAGTTCCACATTTAGACTAATATGATCTAAAGTAAAATAAAGGCATAATAAAACCTATAGATAATGTAAAAAAACTCCAGTTTTCTTAGTAGTTCTTCGAGGTTTAACTGGATTAGTTTAACTTCAGAGGAGCAAAACTAGTCCAAATGAACCTACATAGAAGAACGATGAGCTCCAGTAGGAGAAACTGTTCTTATTGTAGTCCAAACTCCACATTTTTTAGCAATATTACACCTGGTACCAACTGTGTGTAATGCACATGTATAAATGATAAGTTGAGGCATAATATTATTAAAATTACTTTTATTTTTCTTGCAAAATGTTTTTTTTATTTTTTAGGTTATTCACGTGTTTTTTGTGCTAGGCTAGTTCGTAAATGTAAATATGTTCAGAATTTAATGTTGTTGTTTTTTTTTCCCCACTGAAACAAATAGAAAAAGTTGTCATTATTTCCAGGTTACTGTCTTATTATTTCACTGGTCCGGCCCACTTCAGATCAAATATGGCTGAATGTGGCCCCCAGAGGAAAATGAGTTTGACCCCCCCCTGCCTTACATGATGAAAATGTTAACATCAACAAACTGTCCTTTAAAACAAAGTGAAGAACATGAACAACCTACAATTTAAGAAAAATAAGGGTACACTGTAAAAAGTAAAACACTGAATGAACTTACATTTTTTTCTTCAATAGATCACACATAAAAAAAAAGTTGAATGAACCAAATTACATGAAGTTAAAGCAAATGTAATATAATTTAATTTGGTTCGCTCAACTATTTTTTTTAATGTGTGACCGATTGTGAAGAGAAAATTTTAAGTTCGTTCAATGTTTTACTTTTTACAGTGTTATTTTTAACAATATGATGCCTCAGTTTATGTGCATTAGAACTTACAGATCACAGTGGAGCTACAAATATACAATGTTTAATAACGGGTAGAATACTGGTCCAGTGACACTTGTCTTAAGACATGTCAGGTTGTCTATATTTGGACAGAATGTTTACATTTTTTGTGAAATGACAGTTTTAGTGGGAAAATTACATGAAAATGTTAAGATAGAAAAATGTGTGAGTATTTATTGGTCATTATAATAATATTTTACGGATTTGGATGTGGAACCTGAGGACTTTTTATTTTTTGGGACTAATTTAAGTCTAATTTTTCTATTTCATAAATTCATCCCACGGGCCAGATTGGAAGCTTTGGCGGGCTGGATTTGGCCCCGGGGCCGCATGTTTGACACCTGTGAAATAGACGGTTTGGTGCTTAAAATGCACATCCTCAGTTTGTGTGTGTGTGTGTGTGGAACAGCCTGTACCTGCACTCAAAAAAATGACAATGATTTAAATTAATTAAATGTATTTTGTCAATAGTTTCCATGAAAGTGCATTACTGTACGTTCATTGAAAGCAAAAATATTACGCTCATCCAATTTTATGAATTTGTAACGTTAGATGAGCTCCATGTGGAACATGTTGACAAAATAAATGTAATTAAACTCAGTGTGTGTGTGTGTGTCATAAACTAAACTTGCTGCTCCTGTGGTTTTTATAGGATCATGACTGCGGTGGGTTCAGGGGTAGGTGGGTGGGTGGGTCGTCCTCTGTGGCTCCACGTGCGCACAAACACACAGGTGCGGCATCAGGGAGGTTTAAAATAGTCTTATTGATTGTGCGGGGACACAGTGGGATCTGCCCCCCAGGTTATATTTTATTGTTCTCTCAGTTCAATAAGAGCGATGCTACTCCCTGTTCTCCCAGACAGCTGCTACATAACGTTCTCGCTCTGTGTTTTTCTCGGCTACAGATTGAATGATTGAACTGATGCCTGCTTTCTATTGTACTTCAGTCTCTCATATTGACTGGTCTGGGACTTTGGTGCTCCAGCTGAAGCACAGAGCAGGCCAGCTTTGTATGGATAAAACTGATAATAACTCAGACGACAAAGGAGAGCGACTCATTTTTGGGCTGAATAAAAGTCGTCTCACTTCGCTACATTATTTATATATATATAAAAAAATAGACTGCATTTTTTTTTTTTTTTACTTCTGCTAAATGTTACTCAAGCTGTAGCGAGAGAAAAATAACATCAGGTCTTTGCTTTTTTCAGACCCAGTCCTACTTTTATGACTTTTCTCTCTATTTAACTTTTTTTTTTTTAAAGCGATTTATCACCGTTTATTATAATATTATCCTCTGTGGTTTACATTTTCAGTGAAAATCAGGTATTTTTCTGTATTTAATTCACCCATCGTGTAGATGTTCATAAAAACTCAGAGTGAAGTTCAGGGTTAATTTGTCAGAAAAAGAGAAAAATGATGAAAAAAGTGACTTTTTCAGCAAAGATATTTAGTAACTGAACATAAAAATGAGGAGTCACCTGACCTGGAACTGTAAATACATTTTAGTTGTTTATATTGTGATGGACTTATTTATTTCTTTTCCTTAAATGTACCAGAATGCACTGTCTTATGTGTGTTTTGTTCGTATTGCCTTTTTTTCTATTGGTTCTTTTGTCTTATCGTGTCTGGTGTCAATTTCTGTTTATGAACACATCACTGGAAATTATAAGAGGTATATTTGTGAAATATTGAAAAGTTCTATAAATGTTGAAAAGCTCTATAAGTAAAAGAAAAAGAAGAAAAAAGAAAAGTAGTTGCTTGACCAGTGACCCGAGAATATAACTTGAGCATCAAAATGTACTTAATGGAGAAATAATTTCACCAAAACTCTTATTTTTTTTTTTTTTATTAAAAGTTTTTGCACTGGCAAGAGGTGGTTTTTGGAGCAGTGTATATAGTATATCATGCAAAACTGTAATGGAAAGACCTTTTTCTGCAACGAGAGTCACATGAATAAAAAAAAAACAAAAAAAAAACAGACGTAACTTTACAATGTTGATGTTAGGAACATTACAACAAGCGAAGAAAAGTTTTCAAAGAAACATGGTTCGATATGTGTGGACACACCAGGAAACGGAATTATTTTTTCATTTAGTACGGGATAGAGGGGTGATATATAATAATAATGAATATATCTGTGAACCAACAGGATACACTGCTCTACAGTTTCTTATTAAATCTCTGCTTCAGACATTAAATGTGCTAAATCTGACATAGTTTAATAAGATGAATCA
>JAQQZY010000015.1:33326359-33337522 GCA_030068375.1 Ostorhinchus rueppellii
AAAATATGTAGTGCAGTAAAAGTGGAAGTAGGAGGAAAAAATAATACTCCAAAAAAGTACAGATACTGCATTTAGTATTTAAGTACAGTACTTAAGTGGTTCCACTTTGTTACTATACATCTCTGCAAATGAATAATCTACAGTAACTGTAAGTGGAAGACGGTATGAAACCAGAAAAATAACCTCATGCTTTGAGTTGAAGATGACAAGTATTAAAACATGTGGAACTCACTGCGCAGGGGTCTGTGGATCAGTAAAAAGTATGAAAAAACCTTACATTTGATTGTCCTTCAACATTAAAATTGACAAATTATCCTTAAATGTGACATTCAAAGGTCTTATAATTCTTCAGATACAATAAATGATATTGCTTTATGTGCTTTTTTAATCTTTGTAAAGAATGAATCAAATGTGAATAGAAATGTTAACAATATCTTCTGAGTGTGTAGACCATGTATTTGTGGACTTATCTTTTAATGTCACTATCATCATACGTGTAAATGATGCATAATTCGCACAGAGAGGAGGTGGTCATATATTATTTAGTCAAACTGAGAATAACATCACTTGATTAGAATTTAGGTGTTCAATGCAAAGATCAGTTTTTTTTTTTAATTTCCATTGGTAGAGTACTTTTGACCATATTAAATACAACACAACCCAATCATTAGACCATATTTTTCAGCTTTTAAGATTCTTCATGTGGCCTGTTAATGAATGGATCGACCAAAACCAGCCGTCCTCGGTCAATTACCTTAATAAAGATCTGCTGCAGGAGCGAGTCGAGCATGTGTGGTCTGAAATCAGCATAAGGAAATAGATCTAGGTCTCCTCAGAACATAAGGGTCATGAGTTACATATATATCCTTCGCACACCCATTAGGGACTTATAGACAGTACTATTTTTGACACTCAACTACAGGATAAAAAGCCCCAATTTAAGGCAAGTGTGGCATTTCCACACACACGGTGCAGAGGAGGAAGGTGAATATGGTTGGTACAGTAGGTGATAGTACTGTTGAAAGCTGTGTGTTTATTAAACAGCTCATTTGCATTATTGCCATTTATGTTCTGTCTGTTTCCCTCATTCATGTTGTGTGAAAATACAAAATTCTGCTTCTGTTTTTATTTTATAAGATTAGTTGCAGCAATAACAGACAGCAATAATGAGTGAAAAAAAAAAGAAGATATCAAAACACACTTAAACCATGAAAATGTGTTGCTTTTACTTCTTATTTTCATTTTATTCACTCAAACGGGGAAAGATAAAAGCAAAAGGTCAAGGATAAACTGGGTCTTTATGCAAACATCACATTATTTTTGCGTTGGAGTCAATACTATAAAATAACTAAAATACATTAAAGGTTCAATCTACTTGAAGTGTTGCAAGGATAATGAATGGAAGAGAATATTCAATGTATTATCCACTGTAATTTAATGCAATGTTTTGCATATGACATTTTAGGGCATGTATTTTGGTAATTGTAGGGAAATATTTTAAGTATGTGTTTGCGTCTGTATTAATCTGGCGAAGACATGTTTCAATTTCCATGTAAAGCTGTAGAAATGAATGAAATCAGCATTTAAGCCTATGTTAGAGTAGTATTTGGTGCTCCACAGTACTGATGCAGACTAGTTTGAAAGGCGGCAGAAGCTTTTTTTATCATGTAAATGAAGAAAATATGAAGAATTAATGACATTCTTGTGGTTCAGACACGTTCTATACATGAAATGACCTGGTATTACAAAAATGTCTTGGCTAAAATTTGGATGAGTGTATGTAAATGTTTGTATTCTTTAACACAGAAAAAATAATAAGAATATATCAATAGAATAATAACAGTAGTAGCATTACTGTGTGTGTAAATGTCATAGGTTTACTACCCTGTCACACTATTAAAAACGTTATAATTTTTTTGCTGCAGTCCCTTTCCCGGGGATAAAGACCTACGTGGACCCCGATACATATGAGGACCCCACACAAGCCGTGCACGAGTTCACCAAGGAGATTGACCCGTGCCGGATCCGCATCGAGAGGGTGATCGGAGCCGGTAAACAAAACACACACAAACACAGAGCCACGCTGTGCTCACCACACACTCCTCTGCTTTTGTCTCACTGATTTGCAGCATTCATCTTAGTGGAAGAGGATCGTTTCATGTCGGTTAGAATAACAATAGCTTCAAATGTGCCATAGGAGATGATCTATTTTCATTCTAGACATATAATTGCCATGAACCCCCTCCGCTCCATTGTAGACACTTAAGAGGAGTCATTTTCCATTTCCCAGTGTCTCACTGTCATTTTCTCTGCACAGACTGTAGGAATATTAAAGCTTTAACAGGTTTAGAGAATGAAAGAAAGTGGAAGAATAGATTCAAGGCTTTTTTAGCAAGAATTTTATGAAGTTGAACTAATCAGAGAAGAGGCAATAATGCTATACCTTAGATGGGAACTGCAACACTGCCCCCAGGTGGGAGACAGTGCTGCTTAGTGATGCGACAGTTTGGTGATAGACTCCTGTGTGTGCGCGTGTGTGTGTGTGTGTGTTCAATCTGTAGGTGAGTTTGGTGAGGTTTGCAGTGGCCGACTGAGAACACCAGGGAAGAAGGAGATTGCTGTAGCAATAAAGACCCTGAAAGGTGGCTACGTGGAGCGTCAGAGGCGAGACTTCCTACGTGAGGCATCGATCATGGGCCAGTTTGACCACCCCAACATCATCCGCCTGGAGGGAGTGGTCACCAAGAGTAAGTACAACAACCAGTTTAACCCACAAAAGACCCAGTGGGGTGTTTGTGACAGTTCCTGAATGTGTTTTTCTCTGTGTTTAATCTTTTTTAATTGATTTATCACCATTTATTGTGGTATTATCGTCTGTACTTTGTGAATTTTCTGTGAAAAGCAAGTATTTTCATATACAGCACTGGGAAAAAAAAAAAAAAGAGTCCACAGCAAAATTATCACTAACTCTGAATTTGCCATTTATAGGTTTGTGTTTGAGTAAAAGGAACGTTTTTGCTTTATTTTCTTAATAACTACCGACAACATTTCTCCTAAATTCCAAATAAAATATTGTTATGTAGAGCATGTATTTACAGAGCACAACACATGGTCCAAATAACAAACAGACGCCGTATTTTCAGACCTCAAATAATGTAAAGTACACCGGTTCATATTCATTTGTAAACACAAGCTAATGATGGAACTTGGTAAAAGTTCACACATCTATATTTGGTGGAATAAGCCTGATCTTCAGTGACAGCTTGAATGTGTCTTGGCACTCCACCGTTGTTCCTGGCAGAGAAATCCAATCTTCAATGTTCTGTGGCTTGGACCATCCATGTTCCTGTAGAAGTTTTCACAGTGGGTTCAGGTCTGCAGATTGTTCAGGGTCTTCATGTGGTGGTCCATCATCCACACCTTTATTGACCTAGCTGAGACCAGGAGCATTGAACTGATAGAAGACGCAGTCCCAGAGTTTGGAACATTGTCAGAGCAGACGTCCAGTAGTTTTCATAGTTATTTTTGGATTACAGTTACTTTTCCTGTACTAATATAAATGTTTCTGCCTATCATAGAAGATAGTGATGAACACAGTAGTGGTGTTTATACTTCTCCCTCTTAACCCTTTAACATCCTCACCAAGAAAAAAGCAATGAAAAAATGTTTTCTTTACATTTTTTATTTCCTTTGGACACGAACAACAACATTAAAAAAAATGTTTTAACAAAAATAGATGCGTTATAAACATTTATTCTAGATATTCTAGACATATATTCTGGAAATGTCTTCATCTCTCCCACTGTACTGAGTGACCTGAGTGGTAGAGGTGGCTGAAACAGGTGGAATTAAGCAAAATGTGTTTTTCTATCATATATAGTGAGTCAAAGTGTGCTCTACCATATGGTTGAGTGGGCAGTTAAAGGGTTAAAATAGGCATGGATCTGGTGTTTATTCAGTAGAATAACGTGTGTTTGTGTTGGAATTCAACAGACACAGAATTGGAAAGGCTGTCATACATGCACACACGCTGATTTCAGAGGAAATTGGAGTGGTCTCTTTTTTTCTTTCTTTATATATATGATTTTCTATTTTAACATATAACAACTTAACACTCCAAACAAAAAAACAAAACAAACAAAAAAATCTTCTAACCCCCCTCTTCCCACCCTCAATAAGCTCTATGGTGAATAAAATAAAATATTGATCATATCAGTGTGTGCATTACATATTGAGCAAATACACATTTCAATGAACATGAACACACACACAGACACATGTGTATCCAATGCCTCATAAGTTCATAATTTGGTCATCCTCGTCATTTCTATTTCTATTTCACAGTACTACTACTCTAGCCTAGAACTAGTAATAAGTAATTTTAAGGTCATAAGAAGACCACATCTTGTAGAAGTCCTCAACCTTTCCTCTTGCCATGTAAGTCAGTTCTTCCAGTGCCAAATTAAATGACAGCTCTGTAATCCACCGGCCAGAGGTAGGTCCCTGAATCTCCTTCCATTTTAAGGCAATTACATGTTCAGCTTGTAACAGAAAGAAAGGAAGTAGTTTACATTCCTTATTGCAGTGCGCTCTTCATTTTCTCCAGAGCTGTAGGTAATTCACTGATCATAAAAGCTGAGGTTTATTGTATCCGAAATGAACTTTTTCAGCAAAGATAACAACAGCTGAACATAAACCCAGCGTGTCCATCCACTGTCACTGATCCAACTTCATGGGCTTTTTCTGGTGAATCAATGTTGTAGAAGATGACAGTGTTTCCATGGTAACCGCAGAGCCTCTGAAGGTCCAAATGGGTCATATCCGATGACCATGAAAAGATGGCGAACCTCATTTTACGCCATGTATGGACAGGATTAGTGGTTCAGAAGTTATTAAACCATTTAGATCCGTAGATGCTTTGGTTGAATGTGGATGTTTGGGTCTTTATGGGTTTACTGGTTTGATCTGATTCGAGGCAACATGAGCGCACCGATTACAAATGTATTGCAATGTTTTAGAGTAAAAAAAAAAGAAAAAAAATCCCATCATGCACTGAGCTGTAAATGCAGATACGTTTAGTGACGATTCAGTGACACATTTAATATACAGTAGTCACAGCCAAATGTTAGTGTGAACGTGCTTGGTGCTGCGTGTTCGACACCCACATTCAACACTGCATGGCCACTGAAAGGCGTTTTTTTTTCCCTCTTCTATCACCGCCTAACGCATGTCTCATACATTTTCACGTGTAAATCGCAGAAGTTGTCATATATATTTGCAGTTCAGCCACTATCTATAATTCAAAAATTACTCCAAGCTGTTTTGTTCTGTTGCCGTGACCTAAATGTTGCACTCGGATTAAGTGCTTCGCTTAAATGCAAAATAAAATGTAAGAGCATTTGAAGTTGCTATCTCTTCACCCATCACACTGTTTATCTCAGTCTGGTGAATACATTTATGCTTTTGGAAGTTTAAATGGCAAATTACTGTAAAAACACTCTCAGTGTTCCAGAAGTCTGATATTTTGCTATGAAATGACTAGTTACTATCAGTTTTGATGTTTTGTGAGATCAGTGAACCGGCTCAGTTCTGTTTACGCAAACAAAGGCTCAGTCCGGGAAATGTGTAACAGAAAATGTGCACTGTGAGCACGTGTTGGTGGTGGTTAGAATGCATGGCTGTGTGGGTAATAACGTGCTGTTTTTGTGTGCAGGAGTAGGCTTTAAACACAACGTCTGCGAAGATGTGTGCGAGCGTCGACTTGTTAACGAGCTCTGTTTTACGGGGCTCGCCTCGTGCAACATATGGTTGTTTTTACAGGGGGTGTATAAAGTGAGACATCGCTGTGAATATAAATGTGTCCCCTGAAGACTTTCCACCCCTCCCTGCATGTAGATAGAGGACACTTCCTCAGCCCTGACCTCCTGGAAAGAGGTTCAGCGATAAGAGTTTTTAAAGGCTGATAGTGTCATTAAAGCCACCGAATGATGTGTTTTTCAGCAACTGCTTCTCCGACCTGTAATCACAGAATGTTCGGATCATTTCTTTGATCAAACGTCTGATTTGATTGTATCAGAGGTCATTAACAGAAGTCTATTATTTACAGAATAAACAGAAATTAGTGCAATCTTCAGTCATAGCTTCATCTTTAATTAATGGCCTTAGAAAGTTTCTCATCTTATAAAGTACCATTTCATAACATTATCATCATCACCTAATGGAATCTAAGGCCCAATCCCAATTCACCCCTTACCCCTACCCCTTGGCACTTGCGCTTGGCACTACCCTGTAAAACAGAGCTGCAAGGGGTAGGGGTTGAAACGTTCCCCTATGAAATGGGGCAGCACTTCACTACATCATCAGCGGTCATCAACGCCGCTACAAAAAGATGCAAAAATCTAGTTTCTGTAAATATTCTCCATGCCTTCAGCAGCTGTAACCATTTCTGTTCCATGGGCTTTGGTCATCTTTATATGGATATCAACGATAAACCACAGAAATGCGATTTATAACACAATGAAATGGCATTAAACAGTTGATGAAATGATAACGTTGTTTACGAAGAAAGTACTTACATTTGTGTTTCTTTCATTACTGCTGCACGTTTTGTCTGGGTTTACTTCCATTCTGCCAATGATCCGAACAGAATTATGTGAAACTCCTCCTACCCCTTCGTTCGTAGTGTGGTCCTGGAAAATCTCCATTTTAGGCGTGTTTCCACTACACTGGCCCGGGACTTTCTGGGGGTAGGTACTTTAGACCAGGCCGTGAGGTGTCCTGGTCCTCTCAGGTGTCATGTCCCCATTACAGTAATGGCCCTGTAAGAACCTCGCGATGACGTCATCATGTCGCATTATATCGTTTCTGTAGTAACGTCACGAACAGAAAGCACCAGAGCAAAGCAGCAGCAGAGGAGGAAATCACAACCAGACTGGACACGGACGAATTTGGGATGTTTGTTGCGTTTGTGCTGTTGCTGTACACAGTAGTGGGATCAGAGATCGTCGAGTTGTGAAATTCCTTCAGCAGCTATTCTTTTAAAATTGCAGGTTGTTTGTCACGATCTGCTAATATCATTTGCGACAACCAATCTGCATGACTTAGCCACTAGTACCGCCCAGCGACTCTAGCGGGCTGTTCTCCAGTACCTACCCTTGAGCAGGTACTCTGTTGGGCATACCGTGAAGTTCCTGTAAAACGGCCCGAAAGTTCCAATAGGGGAAACACACCTTTGGAGTTTATGTAGACCACAGGGAAATGCTGGAAAATGCAGAGCTCCATTTAAAAAAGTCAAATATCACTCCTTTAATGTATAAATACCAGCTATAGCTCTGTTCCTTTATTTCAGACTAATGTTAGCTCTGATTGTAGCGCTACAAAACTGCAGTCACACATGTGAAAGTAGAGAAGTCCAAAATCAAAACTTTCCTTTTTATGGCTGTGAAGGAGATGCTGTTAGAAAACACTTGGCCTTGACCGCCCATGTACACACACGGGTATATATCAAATATACCGACCAGAACCATCAACTGAAGGTACTTGTACTTGGCAGCAGGTGCTTCATATATATTCGAGTATCCCGCCTGTTTTCCCTTCCGCTCACTCGCTTCTCCCTCCATCTTTCGGCTGCGACATCTGTTGTTGTTCTTCAGAGACTAATTATGGAGAGAGTTGTGCTGTGACTGACTGCCATACCTGCGCTGAAATAGCAGGTGACACATTAAACTCTGGTAAACAGGTGCGTTTGTTTTTGTTCATGCACTGCACTGCATAACTAGATATTGTTTCTGGACCTTGCCAATTAGCTCCGGTGAGTCAAGCTTGATCAAATAATTTCCCATGAATCCCTCTGCAGAGGAAGGGGAGGCATCTGAAAATTTAAAGCAGAATGTTGTGCGTTTACTTTTTTGCCAAAAAATGATTAGCTCTGGTTGTTTAAACTCAATTTTCTTAAGAAGTTAAAAGAAAATGCTTTTTTCCCCTCTTTTTTTTAATTCTGCAGTGTGCAGTGCTAGCGCTGCTTATGCAAATATTTGTTTAGTTTGTGTTGTGAACCTCGGTGCAAGGTACAGTGGTAGTCGAGAGAGATTTGGTGTCCATGACCATGGCTTACACCATCTGTCTGTTCAAAATAATGTTGTGCTTTGGACGGTCCCATGTGCTTCCTACTAAACACAGAGCTGAGCTGCTTTGAGCTTTCTCAGCATGGTGAGTTAACACATGGTGCATTTGTCAATCCATCCATAATTATCACCTTTTGCACGTCAATCATTAAAACATGCATTTATGAGGAGGCGAAGAAATGGTGACAGACGCTCTGTCGAGCTTAAAGTCTGTATTTGTACCCTATAAAAATGACACTGATATTGTACATTTTCCTGCCATGATTCATGTGAATAATAGGATCTCATAATTGGAGTGAAAGTGACTTTTCACGTTCATGTGTGAGACTGGAAGGTGTCTGCAGTTGTAAGTGTAATGTGAGCGTGTTTCTTCCCCACGCTAACACTTCAGAAGAGTTTACAGCTCTCCGGCACACACGACTGGTTTACAACTGCCTCCCAGCTGTAGACCAGTCAATCAGCTCCACCATAGACCACAGGGATTCTCTGTGGGAAAACAATAACATTTGGAAAGAGAAACTGTGCTTACACCTGCTCCTAACTCTTAACTAATGTTATATGTCATATATGGAGTAAATACTGAACACTTAGGCAGGTTTGACTTGTGATGGAAATATTCTATTGAACACCTTGATTCGATGTATCAGTTACTGCTGAAGGTGTGTGTGTGTGTGTGTGTGTGTGTGTGTGTGTGTGTGTGTGTGTGTGCGTGTGTGCGTGCGTGCGTGCGTGCGTGCGTGCGTGCGTGCGTGCGTGTGCGTGTGTGTTTCACAATGAAAGTGGTAAAAACTCTCTGTTTAGTGTTTTTTTCTACCTTAAAAACTCAGAACTGAACAGCTCTGGGGTCATTATCTGTCCATAATATGTTCTGTAGTTCAGTGATTAGTATTTGTCATTAATGCATCTACAGATATGCTTAACGTCTCTATTCCCAACAGATCACTGGTGATCCAGTCACCATTTTGTATTAGAAATAGTGCTGCCAAGCAATTCAAAAATGTAATCAGATTAATCACACTGCTGTGGGTTACTTTCAATTAATCACAATTAAATATCATTCATTTTAAATCTATATTATTCCTGTTTCATTTTACATGAGCGAACAGATTCAAGAAAAATGGGAATATATTTGCACTTAATGTGTTGGTCGCATAGTGGCTAACGTGTTAGCCAAAGTGCTAATAGAATCCCCAACTAACATATGCTTTGTGTTAATGCGGTATTTTCAGCTGGAAGTGCTTCAGTGAAAGGAACGCTCCTTCCTGCAGATAGTAATACTTTATGTTCTGTCTGGGGGGTTTCGTCCTCAAATTTCCCACCCAGAGGGCCATTCGTCTCTATGGGTTGGTTCTGTTGCCTGTCACTATAGGATCATCTGCCCATTTGTGCATGAACGACATTAACTACGATGTTCAGAGTTATTCTGTGCTGAAGTTGGGCTAATTGTGTTAAAATTTTTAATCAGATTAATCAGGATGATGGATTAATCTGCATTAATGTGTTAACTGTGACAGCCCTCATTTAAAATATTTGTTTCTTCAATTCATCTTTCTGATTCTGTCACCAAAACATAGTGACAGAATCCCCTGCATAAAGCTAATGGGACTAGTGTATGTGGTTCAGGTTGTATTTTATCCACACATTAAATACTAACACAGTAACATAGCAGGTAAGAGTACATTTCCTGAAAGTCGCAGTTATTACATTTCAGATGAGGTGGCATTGATTAATTTTGGCCTTGTGGTTCTTTAGTTATCAGCTTTGAAACTTGGCCTGATAAATATGTGAAAATGATTAAAAATGAGGTGGGCACTCATCACCTGGATAACTGTAGGTATTCTGCATATTTTATACCTTGTATTGTTATTTATTCTTCTTTTTTGTATTTAATGTTATTTTATTTATTTATTTATTTTGCGTTTGCTATGTTTTCACATCTATAATTTGTGTGCATGCTATGTGCTATGTGGTATATACATTTACATGTTTATGTTTATGTCTAAGTTGAGGGTGGGGACTTATGTTAATGATGCATCCATGTTACGCCGTTAAAAATCTATAAATCCATTTTTATTTAATTTTTTTTAATGAGGTGAGAAGGAGCAGGTTAAACTTTTTTTAGTCACATCTCCTCAATCATCTCTGTTGGCCCTTGTAAAAATGTGGTTCAGTGAAATGTAAATACTATGTTAAGGTTTGTTTCTTGTGTTTGTGTGTTTGTAGGCAGACCTGTGATGATTGTAGTGGAGTACATGGAAAATGGTTCACTCGACTCATTTCTGAGGGTGAGTATTTAAGCACTTACTTTTCTAGCCTTTGCCACTACAGTTACTGTACAGTGGGCCCTGCTACAGAAACTCATTTCTTAGCTCCGAGGTCAGGGTGCAGGTCATGGTCTGTAGCTGGAGGTGCACTTTGCTTTGGTCTCCATCCTTTATTTGGGCGTGGAAACAATGTCAGCAACCTAAGGTTTGCAGATGGAATCCTTCCTACGTCTTTTCCTTCCATTCCTCAGTAGGAAAGTGTGTCTCTAGCTGACATGTTGGTATGTGTAAGATTAGGACAATGTTATTCCAGAGCTATTTCAATAAATGTTTCCTGCTTAATTCATCCTATATATGCTGTGTAGTCCAGTCTTCCATGTCTTTTTCAAACCTATCAGGTCCATCTTGATCAGGAGGCAACACATGTAGTTCATACACAGCTTCAAATGGATGAAGTCAACAAGCTACCAGCAATGTATTTTAGCAGTTCTAATGATGATGGGATTGAAAACAATGTCAATTTGTTAAAACCAGAGATGTATAAAGTACTGAAGTACAGGAGTGCAGTACAAGTACAAGTGCTATATCAAAAAACTGACTGGAGTAAAAGTTGAAGTGTTCTGTAAACATCATACTTAAGTGAAAGTACTAAAGTATTCACTTTTTTTTGTACTTAAGTTTGTATTGCAAGTAGAAGTATGTAAAAAATTACTACTCAAGAACTGAAAGTAAAAGTCCAATTTAAAGTACTGTGTAACTAAAAGAAAGCAGTCACA
>JAQQZY010000015.1:33372423-33386061 GCA_030068375.1 Ostorhinchus rueppellii
AATTTCAAAGTGATCCAGAATCCAGGATTCCTTCCGGATCTTCACCAAAATCTAATCGATTGGTCCTTGTATCATTCTCAAGCTATCCTGAAAATTTCATTGAAATCCATCCATAACTTTTTGAGTTATTTTGTACACAGACAGACAAACAAACAAACAGATAAACACCGGCAAAAACATAACCTCCTTGGCGGAGGTAATGAATGGTTATTCTGTCATGTTGTTTAAAATTTTCAAAAGATCTTGATAAATTAATACAACACTAACAATAATTCCCTACTGTGCTGCTTTTTAGCTCACTTTTCTTTCTGGTTCATTTTTAAACCACAGTGGGTTTTGTTACAGAGCACAGAAAGTGCCTTGTTAAGTTCGTCTTCACTACATTCAGCCTCATTTTCACTTGTATGCACTAAAATACACACCTGGTTTCCTGTTGATGACAGTTGCAATTTTCTGCAGCAAGTTTGTGTGGTCACAGAGGAAGTTGAAAACTCGGTGGCACTCCAGCTCATTCCACCCTGCAATCACCGTCTAAATGTCATCAGCACAATGTAAACAATTGTTCGAAACAATGGAATGGGAAAAAAATAAGGGTTATTTGTAAGTCATTCATACAGTATAGGTGCCTTCAAATTATGATGAATATTAGTCTGTGTTGTAATACCAACAATATGAAACAGAAAAGCAGTAGAAGACTGAATTTAAACAATGTCCAAACCTTCTGCAGTAAAACACCCTCTCAGTGCCACTGCTACTCTGAAGCAAAGTGTAAGTGTTACGGATATGTTACTAAACTGATTATCTCTTGTCAAGAAGAAGAGTATTTCTCTACACTTCATTAACTCAGAATCAGTGAGAAATCATATTGTGTTTTCACCCTTAGCTGTAACTAATTTGCTTTTATAAGACTGAATTTTCACACAATTATCAGTCTTTTACTCAAGCGTCATAACCTGAAGAAACACTCCAAAGCTGGAGAAGCCTCCGCAGTATGGTACCAGACACTGTTCCAACATGAAGCAGGAGATCTGAAATACATGAGCAACAGTAACATTATTTTCAAACAACTGGAAATGTGTAATGTAATGTTTGGAGCAACAACACAGCGGTTTACATATTGGGCTGGGCGATCTCACACTCTTGGATCATGGACATCTCCTAATCATAGGGATTGTACAAATGCAGTCTTTAAAAAACAAATAACAGCTACTACTCAGCTAGGACCTGCTTTCAATAGCTTATCTATTAGTGTAACTATAGTACTTCACAGAGAGCAATGTTTGGTTGAACAAATCCAGAGAGTTTATTCCAGTCAATTTACATTGATACTGTACTGTCTGTCTACACCAAAGGGTTCAGATTTAGTCTGCTTTAAATAGCAGACTTTGTGTAACATGTTTTGCTGCTGCTGAAAAAATAATGATGAAGAATTACTATAAACCTGACAGCTGCAGGTCAGGCTTGTGAATGCTGACATTTACATAGGTTTGTCCACACCACAGTGTAAGTAATAAAGGGAAACACTGCCGTTGTTAGTACAGGAAAATGTGGACTTATGTTCACATCATCTAGTCATGGCCAAAAGTTCTGGGAATGACAAAATAATTTTTTGATGGAACATGATCTATTTCCTAATAAAAGTCATTGAAACCTATGTAATTTGTTTCATTATTTGTCAATGTACCTTAGAAATGTATTTATTTATTTATTTATTTTAAGTGCGCATTCACAGTTTGCAATGTTTGGCCTCTGAAAACATGGCAGAAAGTACCCACACGGACAGCGCTCCGGAGATAAACCCTGAAAGTGTTCTTTCTGTACCAGTTCTTAAATCTGTAAGACTTGATCTAGTCTTGAGCACTTAATGTAAAGAAAAGTATTCTTGGTTCTTATCTACATTTTGCACAAAGTTACACCTTATGGCCATAAGGTGCCATCTTTAATGCACATTTGTATGTTTGAACCATGTTTGAACCAGTGCAACTTAACCTCTCTATAATGACTACTCTCTAATAAAACCATTTGTTTCTTACCTGTGAAAAGTTGTTAAAGATAAACTTTAACCTGTCCTTCGTTGGTAGCAACAGAGTACACCTCTTGAACAACACACCTAAGAAAACACACCACATAAATCAATACAAGCAAATTAAAGTGTAATAATTACATTTCTGCTTCTCCCTTGCTAATGACAAAACACTCTGCATGTGCTACTTGGCTATAAATAAAGTGGTATAAAGTTTGGGGAACTAATTTGTTGTATGTTATTGAAAATAGTAAAACACACCCATGTGATTCAGCTATTAAGGGTTGCATATGACCAATTACCCAAAATATATCCTCTGCAATGACTGGACAGGCCATCAGTAAATTACATTATATAGTACTTAACCCATAAAAACCCACACCTCCACCATTAACTAAAACCCTCTACTAACCTATGTTTAATGCCTGCTGATCCATTAATCCTATCAATGCATGTAAATAAGTGGTGTAAAATGCAGTTTGTCATATTTTCATGGTCATCAGATATGACCTATTTAGATATTCAGAGGCTCCATAGTTACCATGGAAATACTCTCATCTTCTACAACACTGATTCAACAGTAAAACCCATGGAGTTGGATCAATTTATTCTTTTTTGTATTTGTTTATTATATCTTTGCTGCAAAACTCACTTTTTCTTCACTTTTTTTCTGTTTTAATATAAGCTTTGAACTAACTCTTAGTTTTCATGAATATGTAATCAAATATATGAAATTAAATAAAGGAAAATGCATAATTTACAGTGAAAATCCATAAGATAATAAATCTTAAGCGATAAATCACTTAAGAAAGGTTAAATGGAGAGAAAACTTCACAACCTCAAAACCCAGTGCCACAAAAGTAGCAGTGGATCTTTATGGGTTAAAACTCGAAACAAGATGCTGCTTACCCAATGCTCTGTAATGTTGAACCCTGGATTTTACTTCATTGCAGTCGGTGTTGTGAAAGTTTTGGGGGAACATTTTGTTCTTCCAGGCCAGGGAGGAGATGTGGTCCACAACATAGCCAGTTGTATCCTTTGACACCATGCTGAACACACTCATCTCCAGCACTGACACACACAGAATTTTCATTATTATTTTTTTAAACCACAAAATATGTATCAATACATCAGTAACAGCAAAAACAGAAACTAAAATCTCTATCTGATTTATACGTGGTATGAGTTCAGTTTTTTTTTCTTTCTTCTGTTTGTTTTTGTTCATTTTTGTTAATAACTAACTCTGTTTGTGCTGCTGGCTGCCTTTCATTGGATTTTTATTACCTTTATTATAAAATGGCTTGGACCTTGTTCACGTTAAGTATTTGAATGACATATTAAATGGTAACTGTGACAGGGTCAGTCAGATATACCAACCTGACAGTTGTTTTAGGATTATGTCAATAACCTCCGTTGGTAGCCTGTGAAAGATGCCAGTTGTACAGGTCAACAAGCTGCGGGTCATGATGGTTCTGGCTGGAAGTGGACGACGAAGAGTTCTTTTGTATCCCTGGGGCATGTGTTTCAAAGAGTACTTTCCTAAATTTCTTGACGTTTTCTTCATCTTTGCCATTATTGATGAACTGCTTCTGTGACAAAAGATCAGAGATTATGCAATAAATGAATGAATGCAATAAATGTATAAACAAAATAACCTTTATTTGAAAAGTACTTAAACACATACAAGATATTCTTTCCCAGTCTATGTTGTTTCTAGAGTAAATTGTAAATACAAGATATTATTTGTTTTAGAAAAGGAAAGAAAACTATGCACATGAAGATGCAATTTCAACATGTATACAGTTATAATGCAACTTTTGTGCAATTGTGGATGACAAGTGGGAGCGTTAACTGTTCATTAAAATGACAGCTGTGGGGCCGAAGCTTTTGAATTAAATACACAGCTAATTTTATTATCACGGTTTACTAGCTAGCTAACAAGCTAACAGAGCTAGCATGTTTACCAGAAGTGTAACTCGCTGCTAAATACTGAATATTCATATGTATGTTATTACAGAGTTATTGATTCAGAATTTTGAGGAAAATGCAAGCTCTAAATTCAACACAGACTATCTTACCAGCACTTAGTACAAAAGTGGTAAATGTCGGCTGTAAGTCACAACGGCGCAAAAGACATAGCAAAGACATTAGCTATAAAAATGAAAAGATGCGGAAGTTATCAAAGTGTAATACCGCTAACGGCCGCTGGGGTTGTCTCTTACACTGTAAAATACAAACTCAGTAAGCATTTTAATTTAAGACATTATAATATTTCCTCAGGCGGCTTAAAAAATATATATATAAATAATCGCCGCATATTGATACGATTTAAAGTTGAGTAAGTGTTTTGTGAGTCGGGCTTTGATTAACAAGTGTGACGACAACTAGCTAGGGGTTGGACCTCCATGACTTCACTTTATTGAAAAAAATTGATGTTTTCTGGACAAATAGATCTAATGTATTTGTGCTTAAGTACTTACATGATCAATACAAATCCTAATTATTTTTGTTACGCTAATTCTTAGTGTTTGTCTGTTTTATCTTGTCAATATGCTAGCGTTTAGCCCATTAGCTCGCTCATGACCCCCGCGCTTCCGTCGCCCCGCCCATTTTATCTGGTTCTGAAAGACAAGATGGTGGCAATCACAATGAGGCGTGAAAAGGATTCTTCTGTCCTGCCAAACTTTCATAAAACATGCTAAGGTATGCGAAAGTTAGCGCTATTCGTACCCTTATCAGATTTATTGTGATTGATTGAGTCACTATTTCCCCTTCTGGGCATGTATAACCACAATTATGTAGACTGTTAATGCTATATGAGTAGCCAAAATATGTAGCCTACCTCCAATTGCTTAGCTCATGATCTCATATATTATATTTTTGACTGTTTTCTAAATGATATTTTCTAAAGGATATACAAGCCTTACAAGATGTTTTTGAAATGTTTTATTTATTTCAGTGAGCTCCAGTCCATATTACTAATGTCAGTTATGTATTTCAGTTTATTGTAGTTTCTTATGTCCTGTAATTGGCTTTAGTTTTATTAGTTATTTTGTGTAGTTTTTTATTTCTTTATTTTTTGGTTAGTTATCAGTTGTCATAGGTCTTTGACAACAAACAGCTTGATCTCCATTACCCTGTTAGTTTTAGTGCTTATGTGCCTACTTTCTGCTCAGTTGCTGTTTATTTTATTAACTGCTTCTATTCTCATGTTACAGTTGAACTCCTACAGCTTTACCAACCTCAGAGTTCACAATGTCCAAATGGTCTGTGTGGGTGTGAAAGGTTGAGGTCTGGTCATTTGTACCTCTGAAAGGATTTTGTAGGCCAGGGGAAAAGAATAGCTTTTAAGACCTAGCTTCAAAAAAACCTAAAAAGACACTTACACAAACTGTCATGTTTAGCTCAGTGCTCAATAAACCAGCTACACTCAGCTGCTAATCACAGGATTATTCTGTTTAACTAAGACTATTAAGTGTTCAACATACAAATGGCGTCTCCCACAGGCAGACCTTGGAGAGGATCATCCCTTCACTGTAGAGCTCTTACAGAGGACTGACTGCACCACAAGGGACCCAGTGGAAAGGAAAATTCCCTTGTATACTAACGGGATGTCATGGTAGGTTATATGGAAACAGAAGAAAGAAGATGGACCTCAGACAAATCCAAATTAAAGAGAAGCCCTGAGTTTTCCACCTGCCTTGTAGCACGGTATGTATGACACACATAACAATAAACACATACAGTAGCTAGATCACGACTGTATACGAGTGACTTAGTGTTGGAAAGCCTGCTAATTGCTGCCAAAATTCTTTTATGCAAGCTCTATATTTAATTTATTTTCACTTTATTGTTGTATCAGCACTCAGAAGATACACATAGTTGAAGTATTGAGACAATAACAACATATCAAGTGAGGACAATATCTGTTCTGTCACAGCTTGGCAACAGTGCTGTGCCTCAGGGTCGACAGTTGGCATCAGCCCTGTTTATCTGTCTGAAACAACGAGCAAGTACTGGGACTGTCTCACATGTCATCACTGACATGATGCTCCGGGTGCTGACAAAGATAATGCTGCTGACAATGATGATATACAACACTGGACAGTCACATATGTGGTAGTCCTGCAGCCGACACAGACACATATTGCTTGACGGCCAAGGCAGATGCAGGGACAGAAGGAGCTGATCTGTGTGGAGTCATTGCCAAATGTCCCAGTCTATCTGGAACTTCTCCAGAAGTCTTCTCTGCCATTCAGGATGAGTGCACCGTTTGGACACTTGTGACCATGGCTCTCTAATCCCAGCATAACCTCATTGGTGAGTAGTCAAATGTACGAAGTTGTTATTCAAAATGCAGTAGCTTAGTGTTGTTATAGGAGTTGCTCATAACAGATCGTTTGCAGAATTTAATTGTACCAGCAGTGACAAACTTGTGAATAATTAAACAAGATGCTTGTCACAGCTTTGCTTTTCTTCCTCTTGGTCACTTGTCATGTTTGTCATGGCTTCCAGTGTAGTCAATCATTAAGTAAACAATAAGGCCTGTATCTGTTTTTTTAAGAGGCTCCAGCAGTACCAGGTCTAACGCTGAACAATAACCTTGTGTGATTTTAAAAAGCCTCTGTTCTCGGGGGAAATGACAACAATGGGTCCATATAACTGCAGTTTGGTGACTTTAGTTTGAGATTAAAATAAGTCTGCTTCACAAAAAAGGGATTTTAGATTTGAATGCAGGAAGAATACTTGTATTTGTCATTATTTTTTTAGATGTTTTTGTGACAGATGTATATTTTTTGATCTGTCAGTGCTGGTTCACTTTTACCTTTGACACTTTAAAAATCGCTGGAGGAACTAAACAATGTCGAACAAAAGTAAATGATTACCTTTGCATTTGTCTCACCTGATCTTAGCAGGAGAAACAGTGTCATATGCTGTGGCTTAGAGCTACCTGCTCAATGGTGCAATTTTTACTGTTGTGTTGATATTTTGCCAGTTATACAACAGTCGTGACTACTTATTCAACTTCAGCTTTCACAGTCTGGTGTTAAAGCTGGAAGCGCTCTGTCATTATGCCGTCCTGTCCCTCTCTCTAACACCCCGCAGAGCTGTGAAAATGTTCAAAGTTAGTGGTTTATAACAATGCTCTGAGCTTGGGTGGTTTCTGTAAATGTTTAATTTCCTCTCCTTCTCCTCTCCTGAGGGAGGAGGTGAGCTTTAACAAATAGAGTGCCACGGTTTGTCCTCCTGAGGAGAGCGTTAAACAGGTGAAGCTGAACGCTGCTCTCATTAGTTACAGATGCAGTCACCTGCCACTCACCAGAGACTGATGGCAGAATACTGAAAGTTTCCACGTCTACTTGTGTGTGCACTCAGCAGACACTTGAGGAATGACTCAGTCTCACTGACTGGATGTAAGCTCAAAGGAATTTATTCTACTACTGGGGACAGAGCAGAAAGCGGGAAGAATCCAACCATGCATCCTGCCTCAAGGATTGTAGATTTGTTTGTGGAAGTGCTTCTTTTTTATGTGATATAGTTTTGTGCCTTGGAGTAGACACACAATCGAGAGTCTGTGTTTTAAAATCGCTTAAATTTCCTTTAAAAACCCATTTTTATTAGACAAAACAGATTGCTAAGTATATTTTAACCACTTTCGAATTTGCATTTACATTTCCTGATTAATCATATATGCTTCAAACATCTGGAATTGCACTTATATGTTTATAAAGACATCAACACTAATTTTAATCCACACTTCAACTCTTTTATTTTGCAGTTTGGGCATCTGTTGGACCGAGCGTGTACACTGACATGGCCAGCACTGCAGCTCAGGTCTTCGGCTTCATCTTAGGGCTGTTGGGGTTTATAGGAACTGTTGTTGCGACTCTGCTCCCGCACTGGCGCTGCTCATCATATACAGGATCTAACATCATCACAGCCACGTCCTACATGAAGGGCCTGTGGATGGAGTGTGTCTGGCACAGCACTGGCATCTATCAGTGTGAGCTGTACAGATCCCTACTGGCACTGCCACGTGACCTGCAGGTATTTTACCACACATGCATGAGTTTGTATCCAAAAGTTAGATCTTAATGATACTTAATGATATCCAGAGTATATACAAAAAGACTCACTCCAGGGAGGACGAAGATGTCCAGTATTTTTATATTGTATCGCAATATAATTTTTATATTATGTCGTGATTATTTTCTTGAAGATCAGCAACTATGATAACATTTTGTCTTTAGGGTTTATACTGTTCACAGTATCAAAAATCTAAGTGTTTCAGTGCTTTGTTGTATAAAAGATTCATTCTTTCATTTATTATTCATCATTCTAATTTTATATTCTACCGCTAGATTTTTGACATTTTCCACTACTTGGTAAATGTTTGTCATTCTCTAACCCTGCTTTACTGAGTTGCCAACTAGTAAAGAAAAATACATTTTAAAAAACTGTTATATGTAAAATAATGTTGTGAATGTTTGCCTCAGCAAAGCCATGCGAAATGCAGACGAGAGTCATAAAAGACGAGATAAAAATGACATAAAAGTTTGAACAAGAGTAAGATGATATAAAAGTCATAGCTGGAGAAAAACCTAGGTCAAGACTTCTGACAAACATTTCTCTGAGTACACCGTAACTGTTTATCAGCAGCAGCGGTTGTAGTAAAAACTGAAAATATGTCTAAACTTTGATCCCATTACCGAAAATGTTCAGCTGTTGGTTGTATTAACAAACACAAGTGGGTGAACGTGACAGAAAGCACTGTCAACAACCTGGAGGGGGTGGGGTTTGAAGTGGCTCATTTGCATTTAAAGGGCCACCTCTCCAAACGACCTTTGTGGTGTCATTAGTCAGAAATAGTGTTGAAGATGGACCTGTGGAGTTGAATTAATGAAGAATTCAGACCCAAGCAGAGCATTTACAGTTTATGTATACCACTGGGAAATATTTGAAAAAATATCATTCTATTTAAAGAAGCAAAATGTCACTCCTGTAAATTAGAGAATTAAAATTAACAAGTGATTTTAATGTTATATCCTTAGTATGAAGTGTGGCCTTCAAGGATCTTTCAGAAGCTTCGGTCAAACCCACAGATGACTAAATGCATTTTTCTCAGGCTGAGTTCTGCATTTATGTGTTTATTTGACTTCCATCAGGCTGCCCGGGCGCTGATGGTTCTGTCCTGCATCACCTCAGTCATGGCGTCGCTGGTTGCCGTCATGGGGATGAAGTGCACCCGCTTCGCCCGCGGCTCATCGATCAAATCTCCCTTGGCGCTCAGCGGGGGGATTTGCTTCTTCTCTGCCGGACTCCTCTGCTTGGTCACCGTGTGCTGGACCACCAACGACGTCATCTTGGACTTCTACGACCCTTTCCTCCCCAGCGGGTTTAAGTACGAGATCGGCCTTGCCGTGTATCTCGGTTATGCCACTGCCTTTCTCAGTCTGATCGGAGGAATGGTTCTGTCCTGGAGCAGCGGCGGTGGTGGCGGAAGCCGGTCTCGAAGCCCCCTCAGAGTCCAGAGGAGTCCTCCTTTATCACCTCCCCCTGCTTTCAACAACATCTATCCCCCGGCTCCACCGTACAAACCACATGAGGCCCTGAAGGACAACCATTCACTGTCGGTTTGTTCCATGTCCAACAGCGGATATCGACTCAATAACTATGTCTAAGGGAGCGGCACAATAAGAGCACGGTCATAAAAATGGTTTATGGATCAAATAACACCTGTGTGGACCAAAACAGGAAACAGCACTTTTAATTTTAGCACCTTTCAATACACTCCATTCCCACAAAACTAATAGCAAAAAAGATGTTTGTATAAGAATATCAAGTCTAGTTCTTCTCAGACTGAAGATAATGCACTTTAACAAACCATTCAGGACGTGCAGTGGCTGTGCACATACTGCCATATCGCCCTGGGACCAGAAGGTGGCAACATATGTCTGAAAATATCCACAGAATTAAATTTGGTAACACTTACAATAATAATAAATAAGCCATCTCTGTATTTCTTGATGTAACCCACTTTCTACTCAATGTTAACTGTTTCTGAAAACAAACCCCTATGTAACTAATCTCAGAGAAACTGATGGTTTTCAGTATCATTAAATGATTTTCATCACAAAAAACCCCAGTGAAGTCTAGTACACTTTTCAAGTATTTGATGATTTAAACACCAGTATTTCATATCAACATGAAACACTTAACTTTTAGATATGTCACAGGAGTACGGTCGGTGAAGTGAAGCTGCTAGTTAGTACATGTCACTGACAGGTGTCTGCTCTCTAACTGTTACACATTACTTTTCTAATTGAACTGACTACAGTCAGTTTACTTGTTTTATTTATTCATTTATTAGGGACAATGAAACATGTGTGGGGGGGTAAGGGTTATTGTTTTTAGTTACATTTTTTTCTTTGATAACACTTCAGCAGCAAAACTACTGGTTTAATTCATACCAGATTATCAATTGCCAGTGACCTAGAGTAGATGTGATTACATTTTGGGAAAAGTAGGTCAAAGTTAAATTTTTTGATGAATTTTTTTTTAATGTATTTTTTACCATTTACTTACAATGAGTGAAATTTCAGATGTTTATAAAAACATCAATTTTGTGTCAGTTTACTTCAAACTTGGCACATATATAGAAGCAATTGATATGCTGACATTAGCACATGCATAAACATGATGACATCAGCTGGATCAAAGCCTAAATCAGCTACATTACGTCCGAGGGGCAGGGTTTGTTGTGCCTGGCAGCACTTGTTGACTTATTTATTACTGTATGTCCCTGGTAGTTATTACTATTGTAAAGGCTTCTCTTCCATTCATATCCATCCATCTGTTCTCATCATCATCAACAAAAACCAACAATAAATGAAATGATTTAATTCAGTCATGGCTGTACCAAGATACAACTTCTATTCGATATTTTCATTTTTATTTTAAAAACACCTTATTCGGTGATGTTGCAATTCTTAAGAAATCCACTGGATGGAGCCAAAGAGCCTTCAGTAACTTCAGTATTCCTGAATCGTACCTTCATCATTTAGGTTCCAGCTGATGTGCACTCTTAGCATTATTCTATCATTATTTTGTGAATTAAACTGGCTCATTATGTTGCACTTATGACAGCAAGGTGTCACCTCATGGACAGTTTTATCTGTGACAAACCCAAACCAGTTTCCATTTGGTGGAAACCCTTCCAATTAAAGCAGACCTCTGTCTGGTCCTCAGAGACAATTCACAAATCAATGCAAGCAAATCACCTGTTTGAATTGTAAAAGTCTGGCTTATACTAACTTTCATCAAGACTAGTATTATATACTTATTAATAAGTAAATAAATGATTCAATAGTAATGAGGTAATAAAATGAAAAAGGTTTGGGTATTGACATTTAATCAAAGGTGAAGTTGTTTATTGAATAGACATGAATTATATTCTAAAGTCCAAACTGTAATTCCACTTTTTGTAGGGTTACAGGTTAAACACTAAAGGTAATGTGCATAAATGTAGATTGTTTCATGAGCAGCTGGGCCTTTTTTCATGTTTCAGCACCGTGGACAGCGACCGGGCTGGAGGTAAAGCTCCTCTTTCTTCTGCAGCTGAACCAACACCTTTAATAGGATTATTGATGTTCCAGTTATTGTGGACACTGGGCAGCTATAGGTGTGATATCCACAGCATATGAAAGATGGAAACAGGCAGCTGGAGCCTGTTTTTCATCAGAGTAATCCAACATCATTGTAAGACTAGATGTGGTCAAATTCAGAAGAGTAAAAACATACAAAATCATTCTCTAGCTTGACTCATAAAGGCCCAGTGCTACTTTGGTTTAGTTTCAGATATGTTTTATTCCAAAGCTTTATCATAGTACTGACTTGAGATCCCCTGATTGGTACCTTATGCTTCATTTTTTTATATCAACATAACACACAATCAGAAATGGAGAGAAAACAGCATTGATAAAGTGGGGGGGGGGGGGGACAGACAGATAAAAACACAATTTTACATGTAATCCATCCCCAGACCACTGAGATAAATCGGGATAGTGCTACGCTGTGGACTATTGGTTATGTAGTGAATCTTAACTGCCCATATATGACATTACTGGTTTCTAAATGTTTTCCAAATTCTCCCAATTTTCTTGTTAAGTGTGAATCTAATCCTCTGTAAGTGAAGGGTGTCCATCGTTATCAGTGCTACTTTTGTGACAGTTTGCAAATGAATTGATTTATCACCATTTCTTATAATAGTATCTTGTGTATTTTGCATTTTTTTCCATGAAAAATCTGATATTTCCTTTATTTAATTCACTGATCATGTAGATGTTCATAAAAGCTCAGCTTGAAGTTGTGGGTTATTCTATTAAAAACAGAAAACTGAGGAAAAAGGGATTTTTTCAGTCAAATCTATCATTAACTGAACATAAACCAAGTATCCCCATCCGCTGTCATCGATCCAACTCAGTGAGATTTACTGGTGAAGCAATGCTGTAGAAGATGACGGTGTTTTCATGGTAACATCCAAATGATCATGAATAAATGACAAATTGTATTTTTTTAAATGATCTTTTTATTATTTTTTTCAGGCAGCATTATCTTATCAGCATTTAACATCATGTATATAACTTGTATACATGTAAACAAAAACAAACAACAACCAAAAACATACTCGTATAGGGGAACAATGACAGACACAATAACCAACGGGCAGCTGTGGCCTAGTGGTTAGAGCGTTGGACTTAAGATCGGAGAGTTGCAGGTTCAAATCCCATGGCTGAAGTGCCCTTGAGCAAGGCACCTAACCCTACACTGCTCCAGGTTGTAACCAATACCCTGTAATAACTGTAAGTCGCTTTGGATAAAAGCATCCGCCAAATGCATAAATGTAATGTAATGTAACCACCCCAAAAAACAGAGTTAATGGGAAAAAAGTGTCATTTCCATTCTTTCCTTCCAGAAACCCTTTTCCCTTGTAAAGTATTAACACCGAACATTTAAAGTGCAGACTGGTCTCATGAAATCGTGTTGTATGTCACGACACTTCTTATGGCATTTGTCTTGCCATACATATGCATTTTCAGCCTTTCATGTCTTATTCAATGCCATTTGATCTCCGGTTATCTGTACATAATTCATGATATCATGTTGACCAAGGCTTTAGACCAAGGCCATCCTCCAGGAGTCAGGCTCTGCTCCAGGTTTCTGCCTGTTAAAAGGACGTTTTCCTTCCACTGCCCCCAGTCACTAGTGTTTGCTCCTGGAGGATACTGTAGAGTTTCTGCAAATTGGCTTCAGAGTCTGGTTTCCACCAGCTCCATATGTAAAGTGTCAGGGGATAACTTTTGCTATGATTTAGCGCTATATAAATAAAATTTGATTTGATTTCCATGGGTCTATATGCACACTACTCTTATGAAGGAAAATCAGCTCTTAATAGTGTTATAAAATCAACCCAGTTTTTCGAATAATTGGTGAAATTGTCTGAATCAGTTTCTCCATCCATGGCCTTTTTACCTGCCAATATCCAATATTCTTTTTTCTTTTTTTTTTTTTACTTTTTATTTTATTTTATTTTATTTTATTTTACAACAAACATA
>JAQQZY010000015.1:33404322-33421621 GCA_030068375.1 Ostorhinchus rueppellii
GAGATTGAGGGGCAAAAATTGAGGGTTAAGATTGAGAGTTGAGATTGAGGGTTAAGGGGGGAATTGGGATTTGGCCTTAGTATGTAATGTTTAAACCTGTTCAAAGGTGATTAATGATGTGTAGAAATAGGAATAAAAAGAGGAATGTGGCTGAAAACAGAATTATTTCAACTTTATTGCAACTGGGTTTTGTTTTTTGTTTTTTTTTACATACAGAACAACAGCGACAGTACCGTTCATGGATTTGTCAAAAAGTGGACTAAAAAGTTATATAAATCTCTGACACCTGTAGAGAACATATTGAAGTATGCAAAAATAAGACAATACTGATGCAGAAAAAGTGTTTAACATGAAGCAAGTAACACGTTCCAACAGACTGTGAGAACATCACTGGTACCAAATCAACCATTTTGGACTCTGTATCTTTATTATCGTCTGTTCTGGGAAGTTTCAGTCCTGTTTCTAACATGATGAGTATGACTTAACGCCATTTATCCACTGCACTTTTTTTGTAATATATCAAAATATAGTCGCAGAAAAAATGATTAGACCACCCTTGTTTTCTTCAATTTCTTGTTCATTTTAACTAAAGATACATTTGTTTGGACAAATATAATGATAACAACAAAAATAGCTCATAGTAGTTTAATTTCAGAGCTGATATCTATCCATTAAACATGTTTTCTTGATAATAACTCAAATCACTTCAGTTCTTACATCAATATCTATGGCACTGTACTGATTAAAACAGTGCTTTTAGGCATTCCATGTTTTCTTTTCTGTTTGTTTTAGTCACATGATACACAGGAGTTAGGACTGGATTGCATAAGTATTGTGTTTGATGACTGTTGATGGTCTAATAATTTTTTGTGCGACTTTAGAAAACTGGCAGAACTTGACGTACTTCGAAGGCATATGATGAAGGAGAAAAACTAAGTGCAGGTCCAAACCTCCAGCAGCACTTGTGATGTAGAAGAACTTTATTTCATTCTAACCACAGACAGAATGAAGTTCATACGTACTAGTCATATGCACATTTATTCTATCCTGTCCATATTATCCTGTACATATAGTGCCTGTTATATTTATTGCTGCTGCCTGCTGAGCCAACTGCATCGATCTTTTTTTTTTGTGATGAAATGTTCTCTTTTTATTTATTGCAAATTTGAATCAAAGATTATAACCACTTTGAATAGTAATAAACATGGGGAAAAAAAACAAAACAAAAACATCACCCCTTCCAGCCCATCCACCCTTAATTCTAAAAATTAAAAACAAAACAAAAAGCAAATGATTCTGTGAAAAAAAACAAAGGTATATCAAATCATCTCCTTAATCTTCTCAGCGATGTGTGACCATATATGAACATTATCTTCCCTCGCACCATGCAGTCGATAGTTCAAGGTATACAATCTCTAAAAAGGTGAGAGCCCACTGCTGGAATGACAGTCTGTGAGGGGGCTTCCACCTCAAGGCCAGCATCTTCTTGGCTGCTGTTAGTCCAGAAAAAAAAGACACGTTTCTGCATAGCCCTTAGCTGAAGTTGGGATACATCATTCAACTGTAGCACTGATGGGGAAGGGGGATAGGAGTCACCAGAAGAGTTGAGAGTTCTTTCGCAACCATAGTCCAAAAGTCTGTAACTCCAGGACACTCCCACATTATATGGAAGAAAGAAGTTTCATTTTTGATGTAAAATCTGGAATGACAAATAAAGTCTGTGTATGTCTCAGTGAAGGTCTTCTATATGAGAAGTGCTGCTGCAGTTCTGGACCTGTTTGTTGTAAATCCGACGCTGATTTCTATTAATGTTCCCTCAGTTTAGAAAAGATGTTTTCATGCTCACTCATGGTTTTTACCTTTTTTCCATTATGGCCTATGGAAAGTATTTTTTCTCTATGTTTGGATATTTTAAACATTTAACTTTAATTGACTTGAGGAAAACATGTCAGATTGTGTCAATAAAAGTCAAAGTTTTATTCGTGAAAACACCATACAAGCCAAATGTAAATTGAGGTGTTTTACTTGTCTTGCTGAGTTTAGTAGAATCATGCATATTGTTTCAGTCTCATTTGACAGTCACATGGAAGCAGATCTCACATGTGGCTGTGATTTTTCCTAAACTCCGTCTCATTTGCTTGCCTCTGTGTTGTGTCTTCCAGGCCTCAGATCGTGAGATAGTCTGGGTGATGCGTTTTACAATCTTTGTGTTCGGAGCTCTTGCCACAGCCATGGCCTTGCTAACAGGATCAGTGTACGGTCTGTGGTATCTGAGCTCTGACTTGGTCTACGTGATCATCTTCCCTCAGCTCCTCAGCGTACTGTTTGTAAAATTCACAAACACCTATGGCTCGGTGGCGGGGTACATCTTCGGTCTTCTGCTGCGTATCGGTGGCGGGGAGCCCTACCTCAAACTCCCTCCTTTCATTTACTACCCCGGTTGGGTGACCCAGGAGAGAATCCACCATCTCACTGGCGACGTGGAGTACTTTGTCCAGCAGAGGTTCCCGTTCAAGTCAGTGTCTATGTGGGCGTCATTTTTGGCTAATGTGACCTTTTCCTATCTGACAAAGTACCTGTTTGAGAGCGGTATGCTGTCACACAAGTACGACTTCCTGGATGCTGTGGTGTCCAAGCACAGCAAGGAGATCATGGACAAGGCCACACTGGTGGGTAACCATGACAACATCATCCTGTCGGAGATGGCGCCGGTCAGGCAGGGTCTGGGGGCGTCACTTGCCGGAACCTTCACAAACACTGAGATCCTCAGTGATGATGGAGCGTCTAGTCCTGAGGCTTTTCACAATGAAAACTAGGCAACAATGGCACAAAGGAGACTAGAACCAAGGAATCTGAAGAAGAAGGAATAGTCAAAGAGGCATCGACATTCTTCAGGAAACTTGCTACTGCCACACCGGAAGCCGAATGTGCAGAAACCAGCTTCCGAGGGATTCCACAAGTTTGTTTTGTGCTGATGACATGGTGTATCCTTCTTTTTGAAGAGTCCTTGCGTAAAACCGTGAAGTTGACAGTCAATCAAATCAGCTGTGTTAAGGGTATCACTTTGTGTTTTCGGTTATGACTCTGTGAATCTCTTTGTGAAGACGAATCATCAACGCAACCAGATTGATTAAAGTGCTGCTACAGTGATCAGTCGGAGGCAAACCAACGGCAGAGTGCACTGGACTGTGGGTAAAGAGAATAGTGCAATATCTAATCACGGAACTGTGTCTATGTCTTCATAACAGTGTGTGTGTGTGTGTGTGTGTGTGTTAATCTACATGTGTAAACTGGATAACAACCAGGCTTCAAGAACGCTTCAGAAACCTCATTTGACTTTCGTTTTTTTGCCTAGAGTATAGAGCAATAATACTTTTATTATCTGTGTTGTACAGATAAATATACTGTGTTAAATTTACACATCGACTCCATTGTTTTAACGTAAAGACCAGTTTTTGCCTAATTTTATATTATTTGTTCATCATGCTCTTAGTTTTCCTATCTTATCCACAAATTCCAGACACAAAAAGTCAGGATAAAGACCTTAAACAGGTATTTTGACACTAAACCAATTTGCCAAACAGATGGTTGGTATATGACGATTCTGCAAATCCCAGTTTACATTTAGTCAAAATATTTTCTGATTTCTAGAGTAGCTGTTTAATAAACTGCACCCAAATTCATACCCACCATAAATGTTAAATGTGGAGTAAGCAATTCTATGCCCTGGACTGACAGTCTGCTGTGATTGGTTATTACACTATAAGCTTCCATTACTTCTGTACTTCTTCATATTGTTTAATAATTTAATCTCTAACAAAGCATTGCGCAATATTTCACAAGTTCTTCATGTGTTTTATTTGTCAAACATTGGACAGATATTTTAGTCTGTCACATGAATGTAGTGAAGTAAAAGGTGCAGTGTTTTTTTCTGAAATTATATCATTTTCCTGCTGTGTCCTCACAAACTGCACCATGTTTCTGTTAAAACTCTTCTTCTTCTCTTGCTGTAACATCAGTCCACATCTGTTTTTTTAATCACATGACTACTTGCAAAAAAAGGTCTTTCCGTTGCAGTTTTGCATAATATACCAATTTTGCAACGCCCAAGAAAACACCTCTTGCCAGCGCAAAAACTTTTAATCAAAAAACGAGAAATTTGGTGAAATTGTTGTTTTCGTATTTGATCAATTTTTAAGTGCAAGTATTTGAGGGTCAATGGAAAAGCGAATATTGTCACTAATCAGAGCTGTGGTAGATAAAAACTGAAGAAACAATCACAGCAGACTGTCCCCTTTGGTCCTTAACTACTTAGAATAACCAGTCAAACTAAAGTTCACCTCCAGCCAATCAGATCTTACACCTCCAGTGTTTGGTCTTCGTGAGAAAAAACACAGTGGCTCAGACCTGATCAACAAAAACTATTCATGAATGTGATGGTACAGAGACCCAGGTACAATGACCCATCATGAGGCGATCACGCAAAAGAGATTTGTCACAGATCTATCTATTTAATGCCCATTTCAAGCTACAAATATGTGGCGACATTCGGACAGCAGGTCTTAATGCAAAATTTGGGTGTTTTGGTGAAATCCGATTTTTTAGTGTGCTCATTCATATCACACATTAAATGTAACTTCTATCAGTTTTGAGTATGAACTGAATGCAACCCTGAAGTGACCCACATGTGCAAAAGAGGTCCCGACATAATACGTGACTACGCAGACATACACTATGTTTATGGAAGCAAATATGGAGGGATGCAGAATTGTGAATTGCTATGACGTAAAGGTCAGATAAATGCGACCTGGTAATTCAGACTGCCATCTCATTGCAAAATATGCGTATCAGATTTAGGACCACATATGAAAGTAGCCTCGGCCGCATTTGGAAAAACTGGATTTTTGCTGTTCAAACTGTCTTTAACAGATTAGATACACGTCACATATGGGCAAAAAAAATTGTATTTGGGCCAGATTTGCCAGCAGTCTAAACGTAGACTATGTGACAAGTTTTGGACACTTCTGCCAACATATGCATATACAGTCGCGGGAAAAATTATTAGAAGACCATCAAAAGTCATCAAAAACAATGTTTTAAGCAATCAAGTACAAACTCCTGTGTGTGTCATGTGACTAAAACAGACAGAAAAGAAAACATGGAATGTCTAAAAGCAATGTTTTTGTCAGTACAATGCAATAGATTCTGATGTAAGAACTGAAGTGATTTAGTTTGTTTTTTTAATCAAGAAAACATGGAAAATAGATAGATATCAGCTCTGAAATTAAACTACTATGAGCTATTTTTGTTATTATATTTGTCCAGGCAAATGCACCTTTAGTTGTACCAGACTTTAAAATGAACAGAAATTGAAGAAAACAAAGGCGGTCTAAATCATTTTTTCTGCGACTGTACTATACAGTACAGTACAGTATTTAATCACTACAAACAGTGAAGTCTCTGCCTGAGCTCCTCTTATGGATATAAACATCTGTCTGTGAAGGAGAATCCCTCCTCTAACAGGATGAAAGTGTAGAAAAAAGACAGTTCTGTGTATTTTACATATGGATAGACTATCACTGCTGCTGTTTGAGAGGAGAATAACAAGGGGTTTCTCATTGTCAGCAGTCAGGATTACCTACTTTAGCTAATGAGCTAGTCCAAGTGATGGGTCGTTAATTTCCATGTATACAGTAGTTCACATTCTGGTTAGATTAACGCTGTGTCTGAAGTCATAAATCTAACCTAAATGGGCCCATTGTCAGGTAAACAGTAGCAGCAGGTTAAATGAGTCTTGAATGGCTGTACGCTGCTGATGATGTTGGACTAGTGGGTGAAAAATCCTTTTATTTTATGAGTAGGAGCTTTTTTTCCCAGATGAGATTTTGCAGAAGTACAACCCGAGGTCATCTTTTTGTCACTTAGTGCATCCAACTGAACAACAACCAACCTGGTATTAACTGGCAGGTAGTGGGTAAAAGCAACGTGATATCATGAATTGCGTACAGATAACATGCCACTTTTAATTGGTGTGTTATCTGTACGCATTATGAGACTTCCCCGTGTATGTTCAAGCCGTGTCAAATATCATGCGATTAGCGAGCAGGGGTTAGGGTCAGGGTTAGCAGTTACAGCTAGGTAAACCAGAGATCTTGGCATACATTGACACACGTTTAAAGTTTATTGCCATTTCATACGAGTACATGAAACGAAATTAGTACTCAGTACAGCCCTAAAAAAAACCAAAAACTGTTCTGTTTTACCTTTACAGACTTCTTCAGAAGGCTGTGACATTCCAACTTATTAACTCTTTTCCCTTATACTCCTATTCCTCTGAAAAAAAATATTTAAATAACATTAAAAGAGGACAAGTATGAATTCAAAGGTTCAAAGGTTTTATTTTTGTCATTCCTCAGTAAAAGGACAAAAGAAATGAGATAGTAGTAGTAATAATAATAATAATAATAATAATAATAATGGATTAGATTTTTATAATGCTTTTCAAGTCACCCAAAGTGCTCTACATTATTGATCCACTCTCACATTCTCCCTCTGGTGGTGGTAAACTACATTTGTAGCCACAGTTGCCCTGGGGCAGAGTGGCAGAAGCATGGGTGCCAATAGCCCCTCCAACCACCACCAAACAGTCACAGTGTGAGTGTGCGTGTGCACTGGAAGCAAGAAGGGTGAAGTGTCTTACCCAAGGACACAATAGACCAACTATGGGTTTCAAACCACCAACCTTTTGGTTATTGGACAACCTACTCTACCACCTGAGCCATGGCCGCCCCTAATAGTGAGCACTCTGGTTAAAAGCTGTGTAAAATCAGGCATAAATAAGCAGTCACATTCAATAAGCTAAAGTCAATTAAAAATATTCAAAGTAGCAGTCCCTTCGGATAAAACAAACTAACTAAAATAGGCTAAAATAAGTGTGCTGACAATCAGAGTTTGTTTGGTTGTTGAGTTCAGATATAAAAAGTCTTACTCCACTTTTATCATATACATCAGAGATCTTTCACGGTCCTTCTCCAACAACATGGAACAAGTGCCATTCCAATTTGGCAACATCCAAGAACAAACAATAAGAATCCATGAAATATGAGGAAACGTCAAATGTGAACACTAAATGTAAACAGTGAAATGCAGAGTCGTAAAGTGTGAATGTAAACCCTGATCACCAACTCTAGGTTATCAGACGCTTTAATGTTTTTTTCTTCTTTCCAGGCAACAGTTGGCTTCTATCGTTTCCCTTAAATATGAAAATCAATTTGCAGTGTTGAGGTTTGTCAAACATTGCAAAAACCAAAAAAGGCAGTACTGGAGCTACATCAAAACACAAACTTGACCACAACAGAAGCACATGTTCATTTTGCAAATAGTTTTTCATGTTCATCTAAACCCAAATGGGACCCAATGGTTGCTTGGACTGATGGGAAAATCATTTCAGTTTTGTGTGTCTGTGTGTGTCTATGACGGCTGTTTCTTTGTCCTAAACACTTATCGACTGGTCAGCCACAGCAGGTTAGTGGAGACAGGAAATGATAGTTCATCCCAGGATGGTGTCAGTGGCACCGACCATTATTGATCCAATCCCCAGTTGATTAGCCCTCAGGACATTTGATTAATGCTGCTGAGATTTTTTTTGGAAGTCAGGTTCAACGGGTTTTGTTTTACAGTGTTTTCCCCCAGAGTCTGTCCTTGTATTGAGATCAGGCTGTTTTGAAACAATCTGTGATGGGATCAATTATGTAGCTGTTGCAGTGATTTTTTTTTGTATTAAGTGTTACTATTGTCCACTTTTCTGCGTTTTATCTCCTCTGCAAAAAAAATCAGACTCTTACCGAGTGTTTTTTTCTCATTTCTAGTGAAAATATCTCATCACACTGAAAATAAGACATAATCACCTGAGGAGTAACTTTGCTGTGAAATATAAGAACTTATTTTTAGACAATAGATCTGGAAAATCTTATTTCAAGAAATCTTACCAAGATCATTTTCACTTGTTCCATTGGCAGATTTTTATTATTTATTTTTTTTTTTGCTTAATTCAAGCAAAAAAAAAAAAAAAAAAAACCCATTATGTATCAGACTGTAATGTTTATTTAAATTTCTTTCTTTTTTCATGATAAAAGTCAGTCTAAATGTGTGCCCCCTTTTCTTTTCTTTTCTTCATTTATTTTTCCTTCTCGCTGAGTCTTTGTGTGGGTGGGGTTTGATATACGTCTGTATTGTTCTGCCTTGGACTAGTTCATACTGCATGCCCTGTACTGATACTTATTTGAAAATCTTAGTTCATTAGTGTAGTTTTATTTTGAGCACATAGAATCATCAGACAACAAAGAACCATGCAACATGGTCAAACTACATTTTTCTGTGCTTTAAAAGGATTTAAATTTTTTTTTTTTTTTAAGATAGTGTTTGTACTTTTTTTTAAGGTAGTGTTTATTTTTTTAAGGTAGTGTTTGTACTTTTTTTTAAGTTACTATTTGTTTTTTTTAAGGTAGTGTTTGTATTTTTTTTAAAGTAGTGTTTGTTTGTTTTTTTAAGGTAGTGTTTGTACTTTTTTTAAGGTAATGACCTCATGCAACTCTATGCCATCATGCCCTATCTCACAATGATAAAGAATCTTTTAAAAAGTTCCTGGATCCAGACAGTGATTCAAAACACCTCCAAAATGTAATCAGCTCTTCCTTGACCCAGAGTGGACATACCCTGAAAATTTAATCAAAATTCGTCCATAACTTTTTGAGTTATGTTGCTAACAAACAAACAAACAAACAAACAAACACACAGGAAAACATAACCTCCTTGGTGGAGGTAATAATTAAATTATTTCTGTTTCCTTTGCTTTACTGACATTGAACTTGCTTACTTTAAAACTGAAAAATAAAGTCTTTAAAAATAATAATAATAATAATAATAATAATAATAATAATAATAATAATAATAATAATAATAATAATAATCTGCCAGTGGAACAAGTGAAAACTATCTTGGTAAGATTTCTTGAGATCAGATTTTCAGGATCTATTGTCTAAAAATAAGATCTTACATCTCACTGGAAAGTTACTCTTTAGGTGATTATGTCTTATTTTAAGTGTGATGAGATATTTGGACTAGAAATGAGAAAAATACACTCGGTAAGATTTCGATTTTTTTCCAGTGGGTTTACTGGTGTCGTTTACTGGACTCGCCTTAATTCAAGGGTTAACACTGGAAACGACTGGGTTGGTGACAGTCAAAATACATTTTAAAAAATCCCCTCAAGGTCAGACTGGTCAGCAGGATGTACATGATCATAACTACAGCTAGACGGTGAGGTGTAAGGTTTTAATCCACACCTGATCCCATCCCTCCTCCAGAGCCAACTGAACCTGAACGGGTGTTTTTTTTTTCTGTCCGTCTGATACTATGCAAAGTGTCAGGCGCTCTCATCAGACTTAAATGTGAATGTAAAACTGTCCTCCTCATCAGACAAAACCTCACAATGACTGTGTTGTAGCTTAGGTTCATTCACTCTACCTGAACACACAGAAAAGAATCAGTGTCAGCTGTACGACTGACGTATTTGTGGCTCTGTGTCGTAAACTGCAATGATGCTGTATTTTTGTGTGATAAATGTATATACAGGAAAAAAGCATAGGAAAAATTAGTCTACTTTTAAATGCAGCATTGAAAATGATGTTTGTTGACAGTGAAATGAGCTATTTATTTATTCATGTCTATAAGAGTATAGTTGTAAACATGTGAGGTCAGTTGAATAAATTATATTATTTAGCAGAGTAACCAATTGTTCTTCACTGTGTACGTACCTATTCAACATTATGCATTTATTTTTCTGCTTTTCATTATACAAGTCCAATTCCACACAGAAATGTGGACTCTGGGTAACATGTGGGTAATCCCAGCTCCATGGAGTCAAAATCCTGCCGTGTATTTGTTCCAACCACTCACTGAACCGTCCCATTTTGATAAACACAGCTCCTCATCCAGGTGGACAGATGAAGAGTTGTGGAATCACACGTGTTACAGGGTTTCTCCAGGCATCAGCAAATCTAATCTGCAGGTTTTAACACACAATTCAGATTTTTCGGTACAACCCAATGTTTTTGTGTGCTTATTCATATTACACATTAAATGCAACTTTTATCAGTTTTGAGTATGAGCCACATATGCAAAAGAGGTCGTGATGTAATATGTGACCACGCAGACATGGACTGTGTTTATAGAAGGTAATATGGAGGGATGAAGTAAAAGTCCTGCCATGTATTTGTTCCAACCATTCACTGAACCAGCCCAATTTGATGAGCACAACTCCTCATCCAGGTAGATGAAGGGATGATTAGTGGAATTACCTGCGTTAAGTGAAGAGGTAGAACCAATACATGGCAGGACTTTGACTTTATGGAGCTGAAATTGCCACCTCTGTCCATAGGCCCCAATGCACCCCCATACCATCACAGATTTAGGCTTTTGAACTGAGCACTGGTAACAAGCCTGAAGGTCCCACTCCTCAGGCCAGTTTAATGAGGTTTGTCCCAGAGAAGACAGCAGCATTTTCTGGATCATTATGCCATACATGTTCACCTGTGACACCTACCTCATATGACAGAACTTTTATCTGCATTCTTGGATCAGACGGTGAAGTGTGTTCACAAACTATCATTTCTGGAAGTCTTCCTGAGTCCATGCAGTGATTTTAATGTAGTACCTCCTGAGGGCCAAAGATAAGGGGGCACCCAACATTTATTTCCTGCCTTGTTCCTTAGAAACAGAGGTTTCTAGTTTCTCTGAAACTTTTGATCATATTGGGCAGTATAGATAATGATGTATTCAAAGTCTTTGCAATTTTACAATGAGGAGCATTATTCTGATGTTGCTCAACAATTTGTAGATACAGTTTATCATGGATTGCTGAACCTCTGTCCTCTACCCATCTTTACTTCTCACACACTTTGCCTCTATGAGATGCTCTTTTTAAAAAATATTAAAGTTACCAATCAGCCAATCATTCACATAATTAGTTTTAAATGTTCCTACATTTGTTTCACACACTATTTCACTTTCTTTTCTATCAAATTCAAAATTATCTTTTTTTCTTATAATGATACATACTCTTAGTTTAAACATCAGTGTTCTATTGTTAAGGAAAGATGAGTTAAGAGGTTTGCAAATACTGGTGCTCTGTTTTTTATTTCTTATTTGCTCTAGCCTTCCAAAATTTTGACAAAAGTAATAGAGTATTATATTGTAGCTTAAACTTCGCCAACATGTTCCCAAAACAACCAGGACATTACCTAAGCCATCTAAAAACCAAAGGGAAACCCCGAGTAAGGTGAATAAATCTATTTGTGTGTTTGTGTGTGAGAGGGAGCCAGAGATTGACAGCCATGACAGTTTTGTCAGGTCCAGGATTCGGAGGTGGGCGTTTTGATTGATGCGTCCATGCAGGCGGCAGACCCCAGATTAAACCCTCCACTCGTCACTTCACACCCTGTACACACATGCACACAGACACACTCCCCAGATCTCAGCATGACTACATAAATCTAACCCAGATCGTAGAAACCTTGCTCCACCTCCCAATAAAAACAACAAACTCTATTATTTCAATTGAAATTCAACTTCGAAAACACTTTATTTACAGCCCTTAATGCATAAACAATGAGGTCTTGTAAATGACCACATACATAATTCTATATTGTCTATATTTCAGACTTTGTCAAAATGAAAAACTGAACAAATGTTGCCTGGCACAACAAGTCCCACCCCTCGCACATATTATTATTGATTATTTTGGCATGGATCCAGCTGATATTAACATGTCTATGTGTGTGCTGATATCAGCATATCATTTGCCTCTATACATGTGCCATGTTTGAAGTAAATTGAAACAAAATTGATGTTTTTATACACATTTGAAATTTCGCCCATTAAAAGTAAATGGGAGGGGGAAAAAAGATGTAAAAAAAAATTCATTAAAAAATTGAATTTTGACCTACTTTTCCCAAAATGTAATCACATCTATTCTGCATCGCTGGCAATCTATAAACCCAATTTGATATGAATTCAACCAAAAGTTTTGATGGCACAGGCATTTGAAATTTCGCCCATTATAAGTGAATGGGGGGAAAAAATTCTTTAAAAATTTTAACTTTGACCCATTTTTCCCATAATGGAATGACAATTAAACTGGGTCACCGGAAATCTATAGACCAAATTTGGCATGAATTCAAGCAACATTATTGCTGCTACAGACATTTGAAATTCTACCCATTATAAGTAAATTGGGATAAAGAGATTTGTAAAATGTATTAAAAATTGTAACTTTGACCTACTGCTCCCAAAATGTAATGAGACTTATTTTGGGTTACTGGCAATATATAAACCAAATCTGGTATGAATTCAACAAAATGTTTTGCTACTATAGTGTTAAAAATAAAGAAACAAACCGGGCCAAAAACAACACCCCTTGCCTCCCCTTCAGGGGGGCGGGGTAATAATGGAGTCTAGAAACAAAAGCCTCATTACTTGTAACAGCTCTCCAGGGAATCCTGTGCTTTCGATGCCTCCAGACCAACACCTCTGCATGATTGAAGCATCTAGGCACATGGAATAGTTATTAATGTATCTATCAACAAAACCCGCTATGGATTCAAGTGATTCGCCTGCAGGTGACAGACATGAGATCAGTTAAATACACCTGAAATTGAACAACAGTGCATGAAAAGCTGTGTCAGTCTCAGTGTGACATTCACTGGAAAAGAATCAGGTCATCATTCTCCTTCTATTTTATCGTATTGTGTTTGTACTGGACAATAAAATACCAAAGCCCAAATGCAGTCAGTTTATTTTAAAAGTAAGAAAATGGAAATGTTTCACATACACACCTGCCTGGTTCAAATATGGCAGGAAACAGATACGATCATGGGTTTGGATGAAGAATTTTGGTAGGACCTTACATTTTCATTAATTTCAAACAAGTGAGTCAGCGTTTTAAAACACAAATGACCTGCACACAACAGTATCTGATTATGCAGTACATTCAACCAGTTCAATATTTCAAATTAATTCATGTATGCTTGAAAAGGAGTAGGAAGAAGAAAACTTATTTAATCTCACCCCCATTTCTCATTCTGATACAAAATCATGTGAGGATTTCCATGAATGTAAACACTCATATCACCAAAACTTGTGTAAAATGAAAAACAATATCAGAATCATCATAATATAGTAACATGTAATAGCAGAAAAGCAATGTGTAACAACAGAGTACAGAAAAAAGAACAGTATTAATACTAATGAAGATTTCTGTGGTGCGGTGGTGCAGTGGTCAACACTGTCGCCTCACAGCAAGGGTTGGATTCCAGCTGCTGATCCTGGAGTTTCCATGTTCCTCCTGTGTGTGTGCATTCTCTCCGGGGGCTCTGGCTTCCTCCCACTGTTCAAAGACACGCCCCTTAATAGGTTTATAGGTCAATTTAATCAGCCAAAGGTGTGAATTTGAGAGTGATTGGTTGTTTGTGTGTATATGTCAGTCCTGTGATGAACTGGTGACATGTCCAGGGTGCACACCGCCTTTACCTACTGGTACCTGGGATAGGCTCCAGAACCCTGAGACCATCTTGAGGACTATGTGGTTTTGAAAATGAATGAATGAATGAATGAATGGCGCAAACAGTGCCAAGCACAACAAACCCCGCCCCTCACACGTATGTAGCTTACTTTGGCATCGATGCTGCGTGTGCTGATGTCAGCATATCAGTTGCTTCTATATATGTGCCAAGTTTGAAGTAAATTTAAATAAAATTGATGTTTTTATTTTACTCAATATAAGTAAATGGGAGAAAAAAAAATACATAAAAAAATTCATTGAAAATTTGAACTTTGACCTACTTTTTCCCCAAAATGTAATCCTATCTATTCTTGGTCACTGGAATCTATAAACCCAATTTACTATGAATTCAATCAATAGTTTTGCTGCTTCAGACATGTGAAATTTCAACCATTACAAATAAATGGGGGAAAAAAAGATTTTAAAATGTTATAAAAATTTGAACTTTGATCTACTTTTCCCCAAAATGTAATCAGATCTATTCTGGATCACTGGCAATCTATAAACCCAATGTGGTATGAATTCAACCAATAGTTCTGCTGCTAGAGTGTTAACAAACAAGGAAGCCTAACCAAAAACAATACCCCTTGCCTCCTCTTCAGGAGTGGGTGGTAATAAATCAAAGTCATAGTCAGCTGTAAATATTCCAAAATGTTTTGTTATTGAGCAAAAATAAGATACCAAGAATAAGACTTTAAAGAACAAAACTACCAAAGCTCAATATATATTTACTGCATTAAAAGAAACTCATCTGAGAAGAAGCTTTTACTGATGTCTTGGATGTTACATAATCCTCTGCCTGCGACTCCTGCTCATCTGTACAATCCTCCGTATGAACTCCCAGCAGGTTGGGGGGGTGTTTTAAACATTTCCACACAACGGTACATATAGACGTTTTTCAACCCTAAAGCTAAGCTCCGGGCTGCACAACTCCTTGGTTGTCCTCACCGAAGCTTCCTCTGTGTTTAAAATAACACGTAATTCCCTGAACGTCATCAATAGCATGAACTCGACACATACACACCCGTAGAGAGATGCAAGTGTGTACATATTCAGCCCTGCAGCACAGCTCATGACTTATTCTCTCTTAAAAAAAAATAGACAAAAAGTCACAAAGCAGTAATGAAAAAAGGCACACATGCTTTAGTGATGATGTGTTATGCAATGCTGTATACAACATTTACACATAAAAACATCCATAACCACAAAAGCCAAGTACATGACTGCTTTATTTACTGTCTTAACAGTAGTTTTTTTTCTATCTATCTATCTTTCTTTTTTTTTTTTTGGAGAGAAAAGATTCAAAATTAAAAAGGCACAAAAAGAAGTCAGCAAGAAACCTGACTAATAAGATGTTAAATAAAGGAAGAGCAAACCCTGGCCAAAGAAGAAGAGAGAGGGAGAGGGTGATGTAATTTACAGCAGTAAATCTTGGCCCATTTACTGCTTTTTCAATAAGGGCCAGCCTGGAAAACAGTCATCGTCATTACTTGCATTAGACTAAGTGCTTCACTTATCAGGAGAGAGAGAGGAAGAAATAAAGACAAAAAAGGTGGGGAGGAAAAATGAATGGAAAGGCCAGACATTTACTGTGTTCGCATTAGCTCATATGAGGGATGGACTGGACTCAGAGTCTCCACCCGTCAGCTCTGTCCTTGGTTCTGTCCTTAGCATTGAATAGAAGATCTCATGGGAAGTGTCTTGTCATATAAAACCCAGATTTCTTCCACAAATCAAAGTTCCAGTGAGTCTACTTTACTTACGCACACATTACATGCATCAGGGTACACAATTTATTATATACAGTCAGGTCCATAAGTATTTGGACAGTGATATGAGTCTTGTAATTTGTCCCCTACCATAGTGGATCAGAAATGAAGCAGTCGAGATACAACTGACTTTAGACTTTCAGCTTTAATCCAGTGGGTTTAAAAATCTCTCATCATTCCAGGTGATTTTGCTTAAAACACCTAAAAAAAAATACCTCTCCAAATTAAAATGACAGCTGTTCTTCAACCATTTAGAGTATCGATAAAAGAATGGGATCTTTGTAAAAGTAACACCCTGTAGTTTGTACTAAAGCAGTCATTTTTGACAGGTAACAAGCTGTACACTTAGAAACAAATACATTTAGATTTTTTCCCCCTTTGACTTAATTTTTGTGTGTGAAAATAAGAGTGTATAAAGCTGCCTTTGGTAGGTATGGACTGACACACACCATATGCCAACAGACCAATGACAGGGCACTTTACATTTCAAGTTTGAGAAGTTTATCTGTAAAAATGTCAATTTTACAGCATTTTTCGATAGTTAAGTTTACACGTTTTACAGAGGGAATATTTGGGAATTATCAATTTTTCCAAAGTGGCTAAATTTTGATAGTTTGGGAGGGAAAATTAACAACTTTTGAATGGGGAATCAGAATATAAACAGCAAAACTAATCTAAATCAATCAATCCATTTAAAAACAAAACACATATTTTAGCAAAAAATTATCTAAATAAACATTTCCCATACAAAATAAACATAGTCAATTGTAAAATAAAGTCAAAACTAGCATTATGGTCCTAAAATGCATTGAAATGTACAATAAACCCTACATGTCATATATGCCTGTGTTCAGCAGCTCATTAGCTATCCACCTGTCACTCAAGTTTATCACCTTATTCTGCCCCGCCCCTTTTAACTACTTTTTTCCCCCTTCCGCTTTGTGTTGGAACTTCCAGTTTAACAATATTTTAAAGCATTTACACCTAAACTACATCATTTTAAAATCTTTTAAAAAGTGTGCAAACAAGCAGTCTGTAACAGAATGTTAGCTGCTAGCAGCAAATGTAGCTAGCCTGTACTTCAGCAAACTAGCATTAGGGCAAAGTAAACTTTATGTGACTTTACCTGATCGTCTCACAAGCTGTTGGCGCGGACGTTGATCCGGAGCTTCATAGCCAAGTCATTCGTCAGGATATGGGTGCTGGATTGTAGATTTCCCATCCACGAAGTGAAATGAAAAGACATATGTTTTTGTTTTGTTTTTTTAAGTTAAGCTCCCTCAGCCAAAGACTTCTTCACCATGAGGAGGCAGATAAAGATTAAAGGCCGATCCCTTCTCTTCCCGTGAGTAAAACACTCTTGTTGAAGAGACAAACTTTTCTTCTTCCAATTATTGTGGCAACCACGGACTGCACAAATAATACTGGTCATTTTACCTCACTTCTTTTGACTCTTGATATATATTCTCGCCAATGATTCCGCTACACCACCAGAAGTTCTAGCACAAAATAAACAAGATGGCGCTGCCCCAGTAACCACGGAGAACGGGGTGAATAAAAACAACTTAATTGGTTGAAACAGCAGCGATGTGAGCTGGGCATGACCATTTATCTATCTCTGACACTTGATTGGCTATTCTTCCTATCAGTCACCCCTGGGATACTTCTGATTGGCCGAGTTAGGTGTCAATCAAAAGCTAACAGTTCGTCTTTCAATCAATAGGGAGCCTAAGTCTCCGCCCCTTCCAGTCGATCCACTGGACCTAACTTCGGAATAATTTAACACGAGAGTGGATGAGAAGAAAATAATTATTTTCTGGTCCACTTTACTTTACTAACCAATGATGTGCGTTTGGAGTTTCTTTGATACGTATTTTGTGATTTATTAGCGTGTAAAAATATGTAATTATTT
>JAQQZY010000015.1:33455252-33477428 GCA_030068375.1 Ostorhinchus rueppellii
AACATTACATTAATCTTTAGCGTTTACCAAAAAGGGCAAATTATTTTTTTGTTTCTTTTTTCAGAAAAGTTTATAAGGAGATGTCTTTTTACCTTTACATCTTTCGACTGTCATCTGCAGTCTTCCTCAGAAGGCGTCAGCTGATCGCTTTGACGTGTCCTTATGTGATATTCTTCCTAGGCGTGGTCAACCTAACAGGTCTGGCATATCTGTCAGGTTGACCACGCCCCCCGCTGCCTGATGTTCTCTGGAGGAGAGAGCATAGACATAGAGAGTCCCTTGTGTGAGAGAATGAATGCTCCCTCGTCCCTGTTGAAACATGTAAAAAGACATCTCCTTCTAAACTTGTCTGAAAAAACAAAAAAATAATACAACTACTAAGTAGACAAAGAACTTGATGGATATAAAAAGGGCAAATGCAAGGCACATAAGTTACAGTTCTGAAATAAACATATTTATTGCACAAAAAGGTAATATTTTCAAATGTATTAGTTTTTGGATTGCATTTTGTTCTTTTTTTAAAACAGAAAACCTGTCTGACGTTCTCTGACGCAAGTTACGTAACGTCACAACGTTGACGTTTGCGGAAGCAGGTTGCTCCATTAGCCTGTTAGCTCAAATCCAAAACAGTGGAGATGTTTTCTTGTTAAATCTTCAGGGAGTCGGATATAGTCGCGGAAATCGCTGTGACTGGGTCCGATGCTCATACTTCATATCTACCTAAGTTTGTCAGACGGTTGGAAACAAGTGAAACAGCTCAGCGGCAGAGATGGAGGTAACTGTTAGTGTTCAGGTATTAGCATTAGCCGCAACTTATTACCGTAGCATCGGTAAGTTAGCCACTATAAAACGATCTGGTTTTACGAATAAATGTTTAATAATAACGTACCATCCAACATTACATAGTTGATTGTTGTAGATCAATACTTTCTTGTTATCTGTCTAAAATACAGTATTTTAAGGCAAAACAGTACCCACAGCAGCATATGACCTTCGGCATCCGGTGTATTTTACTTATTTAATAGTCAGACATGAACTGAATATAGTCCCGTTGAGTGCAGAATGAATGATAGTCACACCAGTATCAAACTTTGGATTATTTAAAAATATGATGCCAACTGTGAGCCTATTTTGTAATTAGGCATGTTTGGGGTCGAAACAGTCAAACCACGGTGTAACTGCATAAAGTCAAGACAAAAATATGCATCTGATTTTAATATGTATCTATACAGTTCATGTCCTTTCCTTAAATTTCACAGGATTCTAGTGGCACCGGGGCAGAGACTGTGGCTGCATCACCAAGTGCACCCAAGTCAAAGGTACCGCAGATGAACACTCTTACATTTATTAGTGGTTTAACACAATTTCTGAGTTGTGTGTTTAAAGTCAGATAACCAGGAGTCATTGCTGAGTACAAACTTGTATAACTTTATATTCCTCTTTTCCCTTTGATTGATTTACAGCTGGACACACTATCCAAAGATGACCTTATCAAGTTTGCCAAGAAGCAAATGGCAGCTATGCAGAAAATGAAAAGCAAATGTGCTGGTAAATACAAATGCTATAAACCTACAGACATGTTTGTGTTGTGCTATGAGAGCATGGGCTCTAATGACATGATTTCTCATTTTAGATCTAGAGAAAGAAGTAGAATCTCTCAAACAACAACCGAAAAACAGTAACAGCAGTTCAGATGACACACTGATTCAGGTTGGAAGTTATAATTCAACATCACAGCATGATTTCATGTATATCTGAAATGTTTATATATTCACATCATTTATTTTCATATAGCATCTTAAACATTATGTGGCTGTGTGTATAACAGGAGCTGACTGAGAGAATGGATGCCTTATTACTAGAGAAGGCAGAAACCCAGCAAAGCCTTTCGTTGTCCCGTAAAGATCTGGAGAAGACGAAACAGCAAGCCAAGGTGAAGTACAAAAATAGTTAGTATCCCTAATTGCCAGCTTACAATAGATTTTAAACCTCATTATTAGGGACCGAGCCCACGGGCAAGGCCCCTCTCACACTCATTCTAAAATGAAACTGTTGCAACACAACTTTTTTTTTTATTATTATTATTATTATTATTGTTTTGTTTCATTATTATTATTGTTATTCCCCTGTGTTTTGTATTATGTTTGTGTCTGAAATAAACTAAACTAAACTTAAAAACTCTTATTGTGACCAGAATGACCTAGCGGCACTGCAAGGAGAGCTGGATCGTGTGATAGCAGACCATCAAAGCAGGATCCAGGCACTCAAGAACAGCATTGAGGAGTCTAATATTAAACATAAAGAAGAAGTTGCGTCTTTCCAGAAACTACTTAAAGAGCGAGAGGAGAGTGACAGGGAGAGAGAATGTGAAAGAGAGAGGGAACGTGCTGCTGCAAAAGACAGCGCAGAAGAAGTCCAACGTTCATATGAAGCTCAGTTAGAAACCCTTCAAGCTGAACTTGAAGCAATTCAAACTCAAAAATCCATGAAGTCATCTGAGCTGCAGGAGAGCTATCAGAGTGAGTTGACAAAGGCCCAGCAGGAGGTGGAGAACCTAAGGGAGGAGCTGGCTCAGAAGAGCTTGCAGCATGAGGAGGAAATGAGAGCCCTGGAGGAGGACTGCGAGATCGAACGGGACCGTCTGCTGCTACTCCACGAGGAGCTGACTGAGCAGCTTGCACTCAAAGGTATAACGTTGTCTCAACACAATGTCCACAAAACATTTGAATCACTTGTTCCAGAAACCATGAATACCTCAACAATCATTTTTAACCAGCAGCAAATGTAGAAGATAAAATAAGTTAAATAAGACAAATTCCTGAAAAGTATTAAGTTTTCTTATTTGTAGTTGTTAAACTACAACTTAGACATATTTACATTGAAATGTGTATAATCTATTTACAAAATATCAATTTATGCATAAATTTTTTGCCACTGTTATTGCTGTATATGCAAATGATGGGCAGTAAGTGAGAGGAAACAACCCAAGAATCTAACAACAGTTCACCTGCTGGTATTTATCACACTCGATAATGGAATCTGTGGTATTGTGAGAGGGAAAAACAACAGACTAAATGTATTTTTAGCTGTTTAGCTTGAAATATTTATGAATGCTTGTAGGGATGGATACTGTAAGATGGGCCAAAAATTAGGGATGTGCATGAATAATAGATGAGCTGATTAGTCAAAACAGTAAGCCTAGTCAACGTATTTTTCTAAAAGTCAACTAATTCTTACTTGGGGTGAGGGTGGGGTTGCAGTGGCATGAGAATTATGCTTAACTTCATAGGTTTGCAGAACTAATGTTTAATGGCGTTGGCACTGAGTACTGCATATGTTAATTTAAGAGTTAAAAAAAAAAATGTCTAAAGTATTTTATAATCTATAACTGGCATACTGATGTTCACTCAGTCCTTGGCCAGTCTTTTAGAATTAATATTTTGGTTTGAGTGGAAGGCATGGGTTAGCACTGATGTCATAACTAATTAACTCAAATGACTTGATTAATTAAAATGCCCATTCCTTCTAATAATCTTTGAATTTCAGAGATTACATTTTAAACTGCTAAAACTTTTACACCAAAGATGAGATGGATCAGTGTTCAAGTTGTGTTTGATTTGTACTGTTGCGTCATGTGTTGTAATTTACCATATTGGAAATGAAATCATGTGCCAGAGGAAACACACTGAAATGTCACGCTGTTATGAAGTATAGAACACAACTGCTGATGTAGCTACTAAGAGAGTTGTCCTTTATTTTTGCAACACAACACTAAAATGTGTGTTAATACAAGAAAATATGTAATATATGTATTTTTGTGTTTTGTAGTTCGTTGCACACTTGGTGACAAAATGGTCTTATAAGATGTATAGTGCAGTTAAAGTAGGTTCAGTTGCTTTTCTGTAAAATATGAAGTGTTCAGTGGTTGAAGCGTTTTACTTTAAAGGTTAATAGACAGGCTCAGGTGTGTGTTTATAAAGCACATAGTGTGAAGAGTTCTGAAAATGTGGGTGTCGTATTGAGACAAATGTAAAAGCAATTGTAAGAAAGTGCAAATGACAAAAGGTCAAAGTGTGATTTCCATAAGAACAATTATTAATCCATTTCACAGGGAGAAAATGTTCATTTTGTTAAGATTACATAACTGATATATGATGGTCAGATTAAGTTTTTCATCTAACATTCCTCTAATTTCTACAGACAGCTATCTGCAAGATGTACAAGAGGAAGATGAAGAACCTCCTCGTGGTTCAGGGATCGCTAAAATGTTGGAGTTGTCTCGCTGTCAGGGTGCATCTCCACATGGTGATGGAGACGAAACAGATGTAGGAAGACTGAAGGCAGTGGTGGACGATCTTCAAGCCCAGAACACCATGTTACAGGATGAGCTGACCCTGCTCAGTAATGTTAAAGGTGAGCTCGAGGCTGAGCTGGAGAGGACCAAAGAAGAGTTCCATATGGAGAGAGAGGAGCTGGAATTCAAAGTCAATGAGCTGCAGATGAACCGGGAAGGTACCAGCACTGACTCGACCACAACTCTCAATCTTATGAGTACTGATGGTGGTGGACACAAAGAAGTCCTAGATGAGTTCCAGCTCCAGGATCCTTTTGCATGTCAGTCCAAAGATCCAGCTGTTAGTCCTGAAAAAGACCAAAATCTCTTGAATCTTGAGGAGCAGCAAAAACTGAACCAGGAGCTGAAGGATCAGTGTGAGGCCTTGACCAGGGATCGGGACTCGGTATTGGCTGAGTGTCAACAAATGAGGGACATCCTTCAAGGTGTGGAGACAGAGCTGGGTCAGAAGACAGAAGACTTTGTTCTTCAGTACAGCGCCATGAAGGAACAGGGGGCCAGGGCTGTTCAGGAGCTCCAAGATAAGGTTCAACAACTCAGTGAGGAGAGGGATGAACTAGAGGAGAGGGTCAGAGAGATCACAGAGGAGAAACACACCTTGATGGAAAACATGGAGGACCTGAAGGTAAAGCTTGAAGCTTTCAGAGAAGAGGATCAGAAAGCCTCTGAAGATGTAGAAGAACAAAAAATTGTAGCCTCTGAGCTGAAACAGTCTGTGGAGGAACTAACCAGACAGAAGGAGGAGTTCCTTTCCCAGCTGCAGGCGAAGGAGAACATGGCTGAAGAACTAAAAAAGACTGTTGACAGGTTAGTTGAAGAGCGAGACAAAATACAATCTGTGCTTCAACTTCGGGAAGAAGAAATAGTAAGACTTAACAGAGAACGAGCCAAAGAATTTGAGAGCCTGGTGGAGGAGAAGGATGAAGATTTGAAAAACCTAAAACAACAGAGGGAACATGAAGTTCAGCATCTAAAAGAAGAGCGAGAAAAGTTGGAGGAGAGTCTGAGGGAGGAGCTGGGAAGGTCAGAGCAGACTATAAAAATCCTTTCAACTGTAAACGATGACCTGCACCAGAAAATGGAAGGCATGTCCTCACAGCTTCTCCAATTCCAGCAAGAGAGGGAACTTTCAGATTCCAAGTTGGCAACACTGGAGGCTCAGCTGGAACAAGAAACTGCTGAAAAGAAAGACCTCGAGGTGAAGATGAATGCGTTAACAGAGGAGGCATCACAGGCCCATGAAACCATCAGAGCTCTGGAACAAAATCAATCTGAAGTAGTTAGAAACTCCACTGAGGAGGTTCAGGAGCTCCAGACACGTATAGATGAGCTAGAGAAAGAGAGGAACCTGCTGAGGGTTAGGCTTGAAGAGGTCAAAGGGGAGGTAAGACTGAAGGTGCAGGAGGAGGTCCAGGTTCATATCAAAGACCTGGAGAAGGAGAGGAACATGCTACAAACCAACCTGGAGGAGGTGGTGAAGGACACTGAAGCTCTGCAGAAAGACCTGGAGGAAATGAAATCTGTCAACGAGAAGATTAACGAAGAAAACAAGACGCTCCAGGCTCAAATTTCTCTTCTAACTGAAGAGAAAGAAGAAAAACCGAAAGAGGAACAGGAGCAAGAGACGCAGAACGTGGAGAAAGAGAGGAGAGAATACGAAGACCAGCTGACACAGAAGGACTCGCTCATATCTCAACTGAGGGACGAGGTGGCTGCCCTCCAGGTGAGTGTCGCAGTCGAAACATCAGCGCTAACACAATGCAACGCGTTACACTGCAAAAATCTAAATCTTACCAAGTGTATTTTTCTCATTTCTAGTCAAAATATCTCATCACATTTAATATAAGACAATCACCTACAGAATAACATTTCAGTGAGATATAAGAAGTTATTTTCAGACGATAGATTTTGAAAATCTTATTTCAAGAAATCTAACCAAAGTAATTTTCAGTTGTTCCATTGGCAGATATTGTTGCTTGAATTAAGCAAAACAAATCTTGAATAAACAAAAAAAAATCTGCCAATGGAACAAATAAAAATTATCTTGGTAAAATTTCTTGAAATAAGCTTTTCCAGATCGCCTAACAATAAGTTCTTATATCTCACTGTAGTTACTCTTCAGGTGATTGTCTTATTTTAAGTCTGCTGAGATATTTTGACTAGAAATGAGAAAAATACGTTGGGTCAGATTTAGATTTTTGCAGTGAATAGTATCCACCCTGCCAAGAATCCACAATAAAAAAGTATGCCTGTAGAATATATTTTCTTCAGAAAGTAGACTTTGACAGCTTCTAAGTGAGCTTCCTTCACAGTAATTGTCTCCTTTTCTCTTTTCTGTGGTGGTGTTTTTTTCCTCATAGATGTCTGCTGCCCACTCCATTTCCTCTGAGGAAAATATTGACGCTGACTTCGCAAATAAAATAGGTATGGATGAAGCAGTTGTGTATCCATGTTACATGTTTTGCTTTTTTTGTTTTCTAAAATATGTGTTAAATTCAAATAAAGACTTTTAAGTGGAGACTTTGAAATGCAAATGTTTTTATCAGTTTATCATTTTTAGTATCAAAACTATTGTTCCAGTTGAGCTGGTGATATTTTATTTTAAATGTCAGTCTGTTGTAATTCAGACCTTTATAACTTCTGCTCCTTTCAGCTCTTCTGGAGAAAGAAAACAAAGAAAGGGAAGAGAAGATGAATAAAATCAAGGCAGTCGCTGTCAAAGCAAAGAAGGAACTGGACTCCAGCAAGAAAGAGGTCAGATGACTCATGAACATAAAAACACTAAAGCTGTCTTTTTTTTTTTTTTTTTTTTTTTTTTTTAGAATGATTTACCAGGACAAATACCCCATAAAATAAATAGAAATCAATCATTATTCATTATTAATGTTTATTATGATGTATTCTTAGTTCTTCACAGCTCTCAACAACATCAAATGAAAATGCAATAAACCTACAATTAACAACTACACTAATGCACGTTTCCTAAAACTGGGTTTATTATTAGAGCAGACTAAGACTAAATTCAGACAGCAGGTCTTAAATGCACAGTTCAGATTTTTTTGGCGAAGTCTATTTTTTTGCGTGTGCTCATTCACATTACACATTAAATATGACTTCTATCAGTTTTAAGTATGAAGTGAATGTGACCCTGAAGTAACTCCTATGCATAAAAGAGGTCCTGATGTAATTTGTGACCATGCAGGCATGCACTGTGTTTATGAAAGTAAATGTTTTTCCCACTGCTCCTCCTCCTGGGATGCAGAATTATGAGGTTTATGGCATTTCAATGATGTAAAGGTCGGATAAATGCAACCTGGCCATTCTGACTGAAGTCCTTTTACAAAATATCAGATACATGTCGAATTTAAGGCCACATATGAAAGTGGCCTGGGCCAGATTTGAAAAAGTTAGTCACATATGGGCAAAAAAAATCTGATTTGGGCCACATTTACCTGCAGTCTGAATGTAGCCTAAATGTCTTACCCAAAACAGATAGGTCTTGACTTTTGACTTTTATTTACTACCTGTTATTTCTTCACTACCCCATCATAGATTTGATTATTAACAGATAATTCTTCTGAAGTTTTGAAGCCTTAAAACTGGCAAACAGTGTTTGATGCAGTAGCTGATCATCTGAAAACAGGAAAATACACTATAAAACCAGACATTCTAGTATGTTTTTGTAGCTAATCATAGACAATGAAAACCATATTTTAAGGTCCAGACAGTGGATGTCTGTAGGTTTAAACACTTCTTGCTCTTGTTACTGATTGTACATGTGTTATTTTTTTTCAGATTGCTACCCTTAAGGAGGAAATAGAATCACTGAAAGCTGAGAGGGAGAGAGTCAACAGCTCAATGAAAGATATCATTCATGGTGCTGAAGGCTACAAGGTAAAGTGAAAGCAGAGAAGGTCTTTAATTTACTGTAACATTCCATCAGTGAGCAGCTCAAACACAGTGGTGTTTGGATGAAGCAATTAATTCACAGCTCTTTTTTTTTTTCCTAAATACTGAAACATTTGCTTCTTTTGCATTTCTGCTACTTGTGTACCATTAATTGGCAAGCAATCTTAGACGATGTGAGCAGAGGTCTCTATAAACAGTCCCCAGACAGCACTGTGCTTTATGACTGTGTCTGCATTATGGCAGAATCCACTCTGTTGTATCTAATGAGGGCTTTGTCCCTTCCTGAAATGTAAACACAGATGATACCCGAGATCCATAGTGTTTACCTTCAAGGAGCTGTTCAGCTGGCTTCCAGTAATGAATGAATATGCTGTGCTTGTGTGGGTGCGTCTGTGTGCGCAGAACCTGCAGATAGATTACGACAGGCAGACAGAGCGACTGGATAAGGAGAGAGAGAAGGTGGAGGCGGCCGAGAGACAGATCGCTGAGTTGACCAAACGACTCAGCAATGCTGTCACACAGGTAACACAAATGCACACTCAATCACACACACATATTACCACCACCAAACACACAAACTACTCTGACTGTCCAGTAAATCTAAGCAGTGCCACTTTGTTCGGCAATACATCTTCCCAATAGGAGTAACTCAGTTTCCATCTGATTTACAGTGAGCCATTTTACCCAGCGACACTTTCCCCAGCTACGCCTAACAGCCCAGCACCCACAAATAGCCCATCAGATGTGACTGGGTGAACCAAGGAGAAATAGTGTATATAAATATATATACCCTACTCCCCAAGCTCATAACTGTCTCTTTCCATTGAGAGAACAACAGGCAGGTAAATGGAGCGAAGTATCGCTTCCATCTGCCGTGTGCTATTGCAGCCACCATTTTCTTAGACACAGGTTTATTCTTGTGTGCCTTCGTCGGTCTCACGGGAAGCTGGCGGACTGGAAAGCTAGTCAGGGATCTCAAAGTGTGTCTGGACATCTTTGTTTACCAATCATAGATTCAGTGTTAGTTTGACAGATGATGGGTGGTAGCTGCTGCAGAGGAGGTCCACAGAGTCTGCAGCTGTCAGATCTGCATGAATGGCTTCCTAGTGTGGCACGTGTGTTCATGCAGGTTTGGTGGACTGGAGTATTTGTGCGTTATCAGGAGGGAACTTTTAGTTTGTCAAATGGTCAAATTTTTGAAGCTAAATAAGTTTTTAATACAGCATAAATATTCATAACTTATAAAACTGGTGGTAAATCTTTCAGCTTTTAATAGCTGCATCATCTGGAAGGTGAAAGGTCACTGTTGTGTTATTTGCCAGAAACACCTCCTCATGTGGTTTTAGTCAATGTTCACAGGGTTCTCCCCAGACAATGGAACAACAGCGCTGCGCCAGGGTACTGCTAGCTCAGCGCTGCTATACTCATTTTCAAATTTTTTCTATTTTCCCCCCAAAATTTTGGTAGAATCTACTGACAGCTGTCAGGTTTGCAGGGACACGCTCCATTTTCCAGTGCAATGTTGTTGTTTTTTTCTTTGAAATCTCGCGGAGTTGTGTCTATCGTGAGGCCGCCACCAGGATAGTATAAATTTCTGGGGAGAACCCTGGTTCATATTATCTTTGTAAATGCCTTCTTCTTGGCTTCATGTCCTGTTAGAGATGTCATTTTGCCACCTGGTCATCACAGTTCCCTGGTGTATTCATGCTTTTCCAGAAAGAGACGCTGAACAGTGAGAAGGACGACCTGTTGGCCGGCATGGAGACCATGAGGAACACAGTGAGGCAGATGGAGGCGCAGAACCAGGAGCTTCAAAGACATTCAACCAGTCTACAAAAAGACATACAGGCTGAGAGAGCTCTGAAAGAACACAAGCTCAAGGTAGAGAGAAAAAGCCTGCCTGATCATGTTCTATCAGTCTGGTTTTCAGGTGTTATTGTCATAGAACCACATAGAAACTGTAGTGTTTAATTTCATCCCATTTAACAAACAAAATGACGCTCACCTTCAAATCAAGCACTATTTTTTTTTTTAATAGTACATGTGTTTAGAGATCAATCTTACTCAAATGTGTTATTAAAAGGGGGGTTGTATCGGCTAGAAGTTTTGTCTTTAAATATTAAAATGTTTGTGAACATGTCAATTTATAACATCATAATATATAGATAATATACCTGTTAACACAACAAGACCTGATGTATCCACTCAGAACCCTTGAATCATACATGCTAATGCAGAGGGTTGTATCAGTGGTGTTGAACAGCAAAGGTGGTGGGTTGTGTGTAAATTACTGATGTGGAAGCAAACGCACACATTACAGGCCACTGCGTACACCTCAAGGGAAATGAAAATGAACTGTAAACCAGAGCTATAGTTTAGTTGTGACGGATTGATACTGAAAATTGAAATTGAATAGGATACAAAATCTGTTATTGTGATAAATTTAACTGCAAATATTAAGGTGAGACGGAGCTCAGGCTAATATCTCAGTTTGTGAGCTTTGCAGACTATTTACCTGGGAGCAGCCAGATTTACGATACTTCAGACTTCCTTATTAAATCCCCTATTAGACAACGCAGGAATGGTGCATCATGTTAGCTCAGCAGATGCAAGGTGTCCCTAAAGTCTGAACACAGGCAAAAAGGCATGTTTTCGTTTTATTCAAATGGAGTATTTATGACCCTCTCTCACATCCGCTTCTTTTCTTTCAACAAGGCTGTATTCAGTCTATGGAGGTTAAAAAAAAAAAAAAACAGTTAATGAGCTTTCCAATGTGTCCAGATTTTTAGGACACCCTGTAGTTCCAAATGTCATCTTATGGCAGAGAAAGTATACTCATTAACACACATTTTAATGCAGCCCAGAAATGTTAATGTGGCAGAGAAGGCTACATTTTAACAGATAGTTTATGCTTGAAGAAATATTATTCACATGCGGTATTTTAAAGTTATGCGCCAACATATTTAATCCATAAAGTCCCAAACATCCACTGCCAACTAAATGCATCTATCAGCCAAACTGTTTAATACCTGTTTATCCACTAATCTTATCAATCTGTGCAAATAATTGGTGTAAAATACAGTTTATCTTTTCATGGTCATCAGATATGACCCATTTGGATGTTCAGAGGCTCCATAGTTACCATGGAAACATAGTCATCTTCTACAACATTGATTCACCAGTAAAACCCATGGAGTTGGATCAATGACAGTGGATGGACACACTTGTTTTCAGATTCAGTCATTGATATCTCTGCTGAAAAAGTCACTTTTTCACATTTTCTCCAGTTTTCAGTTCTCTGTTTTTGATATAATAACCCTCAACTTTAATCTGAGTTTTACTGAAAAAGGTGCAAAATACAGTGGATGGCAACGAATGACTTAATACGTTACCGTGGAAACACCATCATCACCGTCAACATTGATTCATCAGTAAAACCCCTGGAGTTTTATAAATGATAGTGGATGGAGACACTTGTTTTCGCATTCAGTCATTAATATATTTGCTGAAAAAGTCACTTTTTCTTCAGTTTTCTGTATTTTGACATAATAACCTTTGAATTTATTCTGCGTTTTCATGAAGATCTAAATTAAAATATAGAAATTGGATTTGGGAAAATACATGAATTACTGTGAGAATAATATTATAATACGTGACGATAAATCATGTAAGAAAGATTAAATGGAGAGAAAAATGAATTTGGGAACTGTGACAAAAGTAGCACTGGGTCTTTATGGGTTAAATGATCATCGGTCCTCCCCTTAATGTCAGACCGGTGTGGCTGTAAGAGCATGTGTGTATTGACTTCTCCAGGAGTTGACATCTGCCATGAAGGACATAGAGGAGCTGACAGCCCAGCTACGCAAGCAGCAGCAGCAGTCTCAGCAGACCGCCCAGGAGCTGGAGCAGCTACGCAAGGTACACACACCAACGCACAAAAGGCTTCTTGGGCGCGAGTGTCTCTGAGGGCCTGTCCAGTCAAGCGACGGGACTGTGATGGGCAGCCTGGAGCTACAGCAGCACCTCTCACAGAGAAAGGGAGCAGTTCATGCCCACAGCACAGAGGGCAATTCTTTTCCATTAGCAGAGACCTACATATCACAGCTGAAAACAGGGGAGCTGCTACAAGCTCTGACTTAGTCATACGTCCGTGTTTTTAGCTGACAAACATTTTCAGGGGTTTTTTTATTCAAGTTTTTATTTGGTTTTGTAAAAAGAATTTACATGTTTTGCATTCACATGCACATGTAACATTTTACAATGTTGTTTTTCTGTATTTCTTTTCAGAAAAGAACAAAACAATCTATCTTTACATTTACTGTATCATTTATTTTCCTGTGTATATCTCCAGTGTCCTTACTTCTTGGTTACCCTTGGGATACCCTTTTTTAAATTTTTTTTAGGCATTTTCAGTTTTTGATGCCAGTTTGAATGTTAAGACATAAAAGTGTGATAGCTATTTTAAAATAAATAACATAAGCACAATAACAATTTCCCATCAGAAAAGATTTGGTCAAAGCTATGTAGCACAAAGGTTAATTGAGCAACACATTTCATTATCTTATGTAAAACAAATAAATATGTAAATATGACATGTGCATATCTTGATGTAACTTGCACAATGTTAAATTTAAATTACAGTTAAAGTGAACCACACAAAAGTGTCCCTTACAAAAGCATTATGAAACAGTGTTTCTGCAAACGTTTTATTTATTTATTGCATTTTTTTTTTTATTTAACAGACAATACACACAAGGATTTTTACATTTACGAATAGGGTTTATAGGACTTCCACCCATAGTAGCCTAGTTTGTAAACTGTGTAGTTAGGCTTTTAAGAAACATTACTAATATGAACAAAAAAATCACAATACAGAACAACATTAAAATCAACCAAGTCTAGCCATTTGACAAAAATACATTCATGATCTAGAAACAGTCAAACAATACTGTAAGTTAAGTAAGTAAATAAGTTGAGTAATACACAAAACAACTGAGCAGCAAGAGCTTAATGACAGTTTAGACTAATGCTGGATATAATTCAGACTTTAAATGATTAAAATTGGATATTACAGCTGTAATACATCATCACTCACGATTGCAGGGTTTCAGCCTGTTTTGATGTAATGAGTTTTCTCTGTCTCCAGGAGGCACAGCAGAGCTCTCTGCTGGACATGGAGATGGCCGACTATGAGCGTCTCGTGAAGGAACTGAACGGAAAACTTGCAGAAGGAGAAGAGTGTGTTGCAGAGTTTAAGTCTCAGATAAATGGTCTCAAGCAGAGGGAGGACACACTCAAACAGGAAATCGGTATGAATGACGTCAGTTATCTTAGTGAACTCATTAACACACTTAAATAATGAGGGTACTGTTTTGTTTTGTTTTTTTATCTTAATGAACATGTGTTGTTTAATAAGTGTGTAGTCATAATCACAGCCATACCTGCCCTATTACCAGACTGCATGCTGCATCTTACTCCCTCATCTTTTTCCCTAAATGTTTCCTCTTTTCCTGTTGCTCTACATGATTCAGCTGATTAAAAAAAGGAAAAACCTACAGTATTTATATCACTGGCACATGTTTTTGTTGTGCACGTGTGTGTCTCCAGAGGCTTTGAAGACCCAGTTGGACCAAGGGGAGGAGAAGACCTCCAAGATGAAACAGCTGCTGGTAAAGACCAAGAAGGACTTGGCTGATTCCAAGAAACAGGTCTGTGTTTATGTGAGTCTCATAGGATGTCCTATTAGTGGATGTAATTTTTCTGCCTGATGAATGTAAATAGTGTTATGCAACCAGGGAGGGATTGTAGGGGAGGCCTTGAAGATGTTGGGAATAGTTCATTATGTTTGCATATATGGATGTATGCATTTAAAATTTTAGTTATGTACATATAGATCTATATGACTGTGTTTGTGTGTGTAGGAGTCCTCCTTAATGATGCTGCAGGCCTCCCTGAGAGGAGAACTGGAGGCTAATCAGCAGCAACTAGAAAGCTCTAAGGTAAGACACCAAGTATTTTATAACAAAAGCCATTATTTCACAAATCAGCATCTTCAGCCACATCTTAAACTATGTTGACTGATTGATTGATGTATTTATTTTGAATATGAACGTCAAGACAGAAGAAAATACATAAACAACTAGAGAAGCACTCGGAGAGTGCAGACCTCCGCCAAGGCCGTGTTTGTACTTTCATCCACTAGATGGCGCCAAACGTACCGATCACCACCAAAATCTAATCATCTCTAGGATCCCCCAGTTCTGATCATCTGTGAAAATTTCATGAAAATCCATCCATAACTTTTTGAGTTCTCTTGCTAACAGACATGCAGACAAACGCCGGCAAAAACATAACCTCCTTGGCGGAAGTAAAAAACATAAACATAAGACATACAATACATATTTGAAAAAGAGTGAGAAGAAGCATAACTTATAAACTCCCACCCCTTCTCCTTCTACTATAATATACCTGATACTTATTAAATCCTTTGGCTTCTGGCTTTATATTATTATGAACAAATATAATATGATTTACATAAACACATAATATAATAACACATATATGTGTTTGTGTATTTAGATTGAGGTGTGTGAGCTGACAGGTGAGTGTCATCGGCTGCAGGAGCAGCTCAGGTCTGCGTTGGAACAGCAACAAAGAACCGGCAGCTCCCTGCAACAACGAATCAGTATCCTTCAGCAAGAGAGAGATACTGCAAAGGTAGATGCATTTAATATTATATTTATAGTTAAACACTTAGACTTACAAACTCTTACTGTTAGTCAAGTCTCAGTCTTAGTCAAGCTTAGACTGACAAACTTTATTGATCCACAAGGGAAATTACTTGGTCACAATAGCTGAGTTGCATAGAAAAACACTCTTGAAAAAATGCTAGCAAAAAAAAAAGAAAGTGAAGAGATAAAAGCAATAAATAACATACATAGAATATACTAATAAAGCTGGAAAAATATGAGATTTACATTATGTACAAATCTGTTTAGTAAAGTCTTTAACATCTGTGCTGTTCATTTTGGGGATTTAGGAAACCATTTTAATGAAGTAAAATAAAGGTGCACATTTTTCTTATCAGGATAGTATTTCCTTATTTTCAAGGATGCATCTTTCAATTCTTTGTATATGTGCTGTTTATTTTGACTGTATATCTTTACTTAATGGGTATTGTTTCCAGGCTGAACTGGAGACAACAGCAAGCGAGTTTGAGAGTTACAAGGTGAGAGTCCACAATGTCCTCAAACAGCAGAAGAGCAAAACAACGGCCCACAGTGAAGGAGATACTGGCAAATTAGAGAGGTAAGGGTTACATTTGTGTGGCTGCTTTGACCGTCCTGTACACTGGGTAACTGAGGGTAAAGCATCGCCTCAGCTTAATTTGACAGCATCTGCTTTTTTGCGTATCAGGGTTGTTATTCCAGTATGGATGGGAAAACCACCAGACACCATTAAAGTCCAGTGCATAAATGTTTAGCTATAGCAGAACAGAAAACCCTCAAAACATGACAGATTTTCTGCCAGGAAAATATTTAATTGCATGTTTTCTGTGTAAGGTAGTGTACATAACAGCTGTATAAATCTACATCTCAACAATTATTTTTGACAAAAGAGAATATACTTTCCAACTGTCTGGATTCTGGCTTTTGTTTTGTCGACCAAGAGGATGTTTCAGTCCTGCTTCTCTTCCCTTTAAAGATGGGATATTTTTTATCCTTTGAGCACACATAGTTGTAATACCTCCTACCAGTCTGCCTTTTCACCATTGCCATTGATTTGTCCAAATTGCTTTTTTATCATGTAGAGTTCATGCAAATCAGTGATTTTTGGCCTCCTCACAATGGCTGCACATTCATTTTTGGAATTATTTAAAATTTTATTGTTAATTTTAAAAAATTTTACACAGCTATGACCCTAATTATATCAAGTATTTGCTGGTTGCATAAGGCTGGGACCCTCTTTGATCAGCCTAAGGTAACTAGGATGAGACCAGAGGATGCTGCTTCTAAACCTCTTCTAAAAACACCCTTCTCTGATTAGCATTTATCTTTCTCTAAGAATGTTAGCTTGTATTGGTGTTTGTTGTATCAACAGTTTGTGAGCCACTAACTTGGTGCGTCATGAATAAAGCTTATATACTTGGATATATTATTATAGTTTGTGCTGTGTTGCTAAGGATACCCATTTGCAATATCACTGCTTAACTTAGGTCTTACTACGAGCCTGCTTTTCATTGATCTCTCTACAGTTCATTTCTTTTTGTTTAACAATCCCACTTTATTAATCACACTAGTTGCTGTTTTTCTAGAGCACTTTGTTGTGTACAGAAAATAAAATACAAAAAACAAACTAACTAAACCCATAACTAGGTGCTCAAACTCACACATGAAACACATGATACACCACATGACCAGGAATGATCCCAACAGCAGTTACACAGTAAGCCACATCACAAAGTAAATGCCAAACACAGGCTGAATCACACGGTAAATAGTGATTGTGCTGTGTCTTGCAGGGAGCAGCTGTCATCTCAGGTAGAACAGCTGAGGTCCAGGTTGGCTGAGAGCCAGCAGAACCTCCACAGCAGCACAGCAGAGCTGCAGCAGCTCCAGACTGAGCACGACACTCTGCTGGAGAGACACAACAAAATCCTCCAGGAAACTGTTAGCAAGGAAGCCGAGCTGCGTGAGAGGTAAGATGGTATAGTCTTAAGAGGGTTTGTTGAATGTTAATCGGCCCTGTCTTACCTGGAATTTATGTCACTACCATGATCCTTCTCTTAACAGTACAGGGTTAGCATAGTCGACATAAACCTGTAGTTAAAGTAAGCAGGGAGCAATCCAAAAATGATTTTAATTAAAGTAAAATAGAAATGAATATATTAAACTTAACTGATCAATTCAGCACAAACCAAAATGTAATGGAATTTCAGGTAAAATCTGTGTTTTTAATTGGGTACAAGAATAAAATAGCTTTGCAGAATTAATAAGAGTTTTGCAAATCATATTTGGTGTGATACATATTTTTCTTTTTCAGCTAAAACTTGCAGGGCAAATCCAATAAAATAAAACAAAACTGAACTGAAATAAAAAATCAAACAAACACTAAATAAAAGTAAGAACTACAATAACTCTTCAGAGTTCCTTTATTTCCTCTACTGGTGTTTATTTCCTAGAGGGTGGTGAAAAAATGTCATCTCTAAATGTTTTCTGTTGTCTTCGTTTCCAGGCTGCTGTCAGTGCAGTCAGAGAATGGGTCTCTCCGGGCAGAGGCGAACCAGGCTCAGGCCGACCTGTCCAACCAGGTGGAGGCCCAGCGTCAGACCTACAGGGAACAGCTGAGGAAGCTGCAGGATGAGCACCGAGCCACTGTGGAAACCCTGCAGGGTCAGCTGACCCGCGTAGAGGAGCAACTCTTCATCCTGCAGAGCCAGAACAGTAAGCACAGAGGCACATTCAGGTTCTAATTCAAGTACCCGCACCTCAGAAAATCTACAGTGTACTGTAATATTGAAGGGTCTTTTTTGTTATTAGACTGAACCACTCTTTAAGGAACACCAGGGGAGCATGAGTGGGGTTATATAAAGCCATTCATCAAAGCAGTCAGTTTAAGAGTTTTGAAGTTTTCTGTTATGTTTAGTCTTTTCTTCCATGTGAGTGAAGGATAGCAGCCAGAGAGCGAGCGCAGGAGGTGAGGGTTGGTAGTGTGTTCATCAGTAAAGCAGTGGAAGCTCATCCTTCACCTCCCACACAGCTGCCCTCTGGAGTCACACAGCAAATAAACACAAGGCAGTAACGAGGAAGGGGAAGCGTGTGTGTGTTTGTGTGTCTGGCCAGGTGTTGGCGATGCTCCCTCAGCTCCATTCCTGCCTCTCAGTGTGGCAAACAGCTCACTGTGGCATCTGGAGAGACTCATCATTAGCGGCACACACATGCACACCAGCTTTAGCCTGAAATATGAGCCCAGTTTTATCGGAAGCAATTTTTGAGACAGTTAAAAAGCTATTTAACATCAGTCTTTTTAATATGTCCTTTTGGGCAAGCGATAGTTTTCTCTGGCTTTATGTATTTGTAATCAGCTGTAGCGCAATATTTTAATATTTACTTTTTATGATTTTAATCTAGTTGAGCTATCAAAATTTAAGTAAATATGAATTAAAATGAAGTAGCATTTCCAACACAAGGTCAAAGACTGATCTATTCCTTTTTAAAAATTGTGACATCAGTATCTTAATCAATAAATAACAACATGCACTAATGGACTAATACTTGTGTTAAGATGCTGGTTTATTTGCACAGTGAACTCTGTTGCAGCCTTTGCGATGTCATTAGTGCAAAAACATGTCGAACTTTTGTGTATTTCCTCTCCCCAAATTGACTTGCATGTATTTGAACTTAATCCTTTTAACTTCATTCACCCTGTTGAACACTGTGAGGGAACAGGGGCCAGACCAGAGGAGGGAGGACGAGGGGGAGCGGTTTGTTGCATGAAGTCTTGGTTCAGTTTCAGGTTCATTAATCACAATCGTCTCTTTTGTCCACCCACTCCCTTGGAACACTTCACCCTTCCCTCTTGTTTTGTCCCCCCCCCCCCCCGTTTTTATTGCCCACGTTAATGCCAGCTGAAGCAGGTAAGACCAGAGTGTCTGGTGCCCCCTCATGTCATAGAGGAGTAGGACAGCAGTGTACAACCTCCAATTTAAATCTGTTAAATCCATTAAAGAACTGTGTAAACATTGATATCTCTCTTTAATTAGCATGTATTCGTCTGATAAAAAATTAATTCCTCAAACCTACATTTCACCTTTCCATCCTTTCAGGTGCTGTCTCTCTCCAGTCCAGCCGTAAGCCTCTGGTGTCAGACCCCCAGCGCAGAAACACAGATCCGAACCAGGCAGGTCTGGGACTAGTGGTCCTCAGTGACCTCCAGTCTATGGCCAGAGAGGAGGGAGAAGGCATGGAAATGACAGAAACTGAGAGCCCCTCGCCAACTCTTACACCCCTACCCTCACTAGAGCAACTCCTTACATCCCCAGACCCCAAACAAGGTGTGTTTTGAGGCAGAGGCCGTACCCATATATTCACAAAACATAAACTCATGAGGTAGTTGACAAACACTTACCCAAAAACAATGAGCTTGTACTCACTTTGCAAAAGTTAAAATCAGTCTTGTGTGATGAAAAATCGTGTCGACCCATCTGATGTCACGTTTCTTTGGTTTTATAGAGCCATTTGTTTGGACAGTGGAGCCAACCAAAGAAGAGTTAAGTCAAAAGCTGAGCACAGCCACACGCAGCATGGAGCACATGAACAGCCTGCTGCATGAAACCGAAGCCACCAACGCAGTCCTCATGGAGCAGATCACTGTGAGTAAAATACACTTCTACCGTGTTTATCTTAACTGAAAGGTACTGAAATGGGAGCTTGATTCCTCTTGATGAGTGTAAGATCATGTGTAGAGCCCGGAAGATGTGGGATTTTTGGGTTCGATACCTATATTAGAGGCTTAAAAAAAAAACTGATATCCAATATATTAGCCAATAACCGATGTATGAAATAAGAACATTGATATACACTGGATATAATAGTCTTATATTAGATAATGGTGGACATATGAATTAATAGTTGCATCTTTATCTCACAAATATAATACATATAACTTTAAAATGCAGTAGTCGTGAGAAAAATTGAGACCATCAAAAACAATGGTTATGCAATCCAGTACTAACTCCTGTGTATCATGTGGCTAAAACAGACAGAAAAGAAAACATGGAATGTCTAAAAGCAGTTTTTGTCAATACAATGCCATAGATATTGATGTAAGAACTGAAGTGATTTTGGTTTTTATGAAGAAAACATGGAAAATGTATAGATATCAGCTCTGAAATTAAACTATTATGAGCTATTTTTATTGTTATCATTATATTTGTCCAAACAAATGCACCTTTAGTTGTACCAGGCATTAAAATGAACAAGAAATTGAAGGAAACAAGGAACAATGGGTGGTCTAATCATTTTTTTCTGTGACTGTATAATAGTCTTATATTCCTGTGTGTATCAATCATAGCACTCAGGAAAACAAATATGGACTGAATTGCACACAAGATGGTGGATCAGTTGAATAAAATACAATTTTTTTTCATTTTTCTAGTCAAAAATTTCAGAAGCAACATTTTTCCTCACCTTTTGTAAGGTTAAATAATAAAATGTGCTGCTGTTATTACTGGAATAAACAGCACCTAAATCTTCTCACTGAAATATAAACAGTGAGCGTCATCGGCTGCTTTTCATCTGTTCTCAAAACGTGATAAATCACGTGCTTCATAGTTGTTGTATCTGTTGTTGCTGGCCGTTAAAACCTGAAAAACCGGAGTTATTGTTCACACACTGGCTCATATGACAGCTATTACAGATAATAGATATGAATGAACCAAAGTGAGTCTGTAAATCATCCCACACATTTTAATTAAATGAAAAGAATCACATCTGATGTCGGCACATGTTTTGTGAGCATGGATTAAAGCGGTCTATAAGCTCCAACAGTGGTGTCAAACAGTCTGGCATTGTTCACAGTTCCCTCTTTGTCCAGAAGAAAGTAGAATTTGTGTCCTTTGACCCTGAGGGGGATGAATGTTGGAGACTCCTGTCTGTGGGCGTGGCAGGCCACTTGTGACAGCGGTACTGTGATTTTCCTCCCTCGTCCCAGTCCCAGAGGTGACTGTGTTTGAACTGTCACCATCTTCCCCCCTTGGTGTAAGATCAGCTGACAGACAGAGCGTCGGCAGAACAGAACCCCGAGTCCCACGATCCCCGCCCCTATTCCCAGACACCCCAGCGTGAAGCCGAACCTCCACGCGCTGGAGCCCAGGTTCATCTCAAAACTCCACATCCCGGCTAAACCCGTGGTGGTGGCGGCCGCTTTTCCTTTATCCTTGGACCCTCCCGTGTCTCTGAGCCCGGTGTAGGCGAACTGAGCCAGGTAGGTCCAAAACACGAACTGTCCGCCGCAGAAAACAGCGAGAAGCCGGAAGAACCGAGTCCTGTCGTGCTCGAACAGGGTGACGTCTCTGGACGGATGGACGGGGGTGGAGAGGCTGCGGCGGACTGCCAACTGCCCCGGAGCTCCACCGAGGCGGCTTGTATGGACGAACAGCCGGCTGAATAAACCGGCAGCACAGACCAGGTTCGACCCGCTGGTCGGTGACGTTTGTACCGACACCGGCGCATTGTGAAAGAGTTTGTGCGGAGTATTTACAAGTCGGAGCTGTGCGGAGTAGCACCTCAGAGAAGAGCAAACCAGACGCTCCAAACCCATGTTAAAAAACAAAAATGGATTTAATATTATACTCCTATAGCTTTTTTTTTTTTAAAGAACTACAGACCTGGTGTCATAACTCGTCTTTTCAGGCTTTTTCTACCCTCAGCAAGAGGCACAGGGCACCGCCATCTTGTGTGACGTATGATGATGATCTAGTACGGAAACTGCATTGGACAAAATTAAGTACAGCGCTAACCGTTAAAAGAAAGTTCGCGTTTTTTCTGTCTTTATAGAAAACAGTATTTATTTTTAATTGCACAAGTCCAGCTATGTTAAATGCAGTTTTACGTGTTTTTGATATGTGGACGTGATTTTATGCCTGAGTATGGTTTTTTGTTTTATTTTAAACTTTCTTACAACTGTGACAGCAGAGGAATTTCTGTTTTTACCAAGAACAGACAATAATGTTATCTGTCTATCTTGATTGATTGATTGATTGATGTATTTATCTCGAATATGAATGTCAAAATAGAAAAACAATAATAAACATTTATAAACAAAATTTAACATAAAACATATTCAAAAAGGAGTGAGAAGAAGTATAACTTATAAGCTCCCACCCCTTCTCCTTAAATAATTAACAACAATAA
>JAQQZY010000015.1:33489951-33500705 GCA_030068375.1 Ostorhinchus rueppellii
AGCTCCGAGCGCCGACTGGAACAGTACCGTAAAGTATGGAATAATTACGCCGTTCATATCCTGAGCGCCGAGTGGAAATGTACTTTACCGTAAAGCATGGAATAATTGCGCCTTTCATAACTTGAAATTTCTTTCGTTAGTAGAGTCAATATTTTACCATGAAGGATTTTCATAACCTGGAAATTTCGTAGGTAAAGTGGTTCGTAAGTAGAGGTACCACTGTATTACTATTGCGTCTCAGATCAGTGGTGTTTGAAGGCAGCTGATTTCATTTTACTCCAGAGTACTGTGTGGAATTTGTGCTGTTGTGTAAAACTGGATGAGACTCATGAGAATAGCAGTGACAAAGATAATGTAAAAGATGGAAAGAGGAGGTTTCTGTGTTTTCTGCAGCTCCTCCCTGGTGAGGAATGTCCACAAAAAGTCACTGGACAGTAACTGCTTTCCAAACCACTTCCTGACCGTCCACTCCCCGGGGACGAGTACTATTCAGAGCAGCATTTCTTTCCATTTGTGTGACTGCTACTGTGCACACCGCTGAGTTAATGAGGGCCTGGGATGACTTTAGCTTTTATAAAGGACTCTCAAGACAAAAAGCTGGGGGAGAGCGAGGCTTTTTATGCTCGAGGACTGCTGCATTCCCGGTGCATTACATTTTTTTATTTTTTTTAATCTGATTCAGCACCGTGTTGATACAACCAGAGTTTTGCAGAATGTCCCAGTCTGCAGTGTGGACTTGTCCTTGTTTGGAAAAGCAGTGAACCTGTGTGATGTGGTGGTAGATTTGGGTTTGTCGTGTGAACTAAATGGAGGCTTGTGGTGTAAAATGTGGTAACTCGCACATACTGTCAGCTACAGCTACAACAATAAATCAGTTAGTCATGGGATTAAATTAGTAAATGGTGGTTTTGGTAACCAATACCCTAATAGTTTATTGTTTAAGTAATTTATTAACATGAAAAATCAAATTTTTTTGTTAACCCTTAAAGACTTAGAACTATTTTTCTGTGGTGACTTGTCAGTGATGTTTTTCTCTACATCTAACCGTTCTTAAACAATGTATTACTAACCACTGTTACTGTCAGAGATCCCAGAGATAATGATCCCACCTTTTTTCCACCTCTGACTGATTTCCAAAGCCAAAGCAGTAACAGAGATGAAACAGGCTGGACTTTTACACAGTGGACCTGTGTTCTGGAATCAAAGGGCTGGTGATGCAGCACAGCGTATAATGTGCATACGGAGACACTGACATGGCTACATTCTGCAGGTCTCGTGGCTTCATACCACAGGTGAAAATGGCACGTAGCTGCTGCACCAGTGGCAGAAAACTGCTGCATCCATGTCAGTGTCCCATATGCACCCGTAGTCATCAAAATTTTTATTTATTTTTTACATTTTTAGAATAAAAGTGATTAACTGAATGTGTGTGAAAATGTGTCCATGTAAACGTGGCTTGTGAGATTCTGACTGAATGCCTTTCAGTCAGAATCTTGTCTGGATTTAATGATACCAGAACACTGCAGTTATCCATTTGGTCTCAGATGGTTTTGGTCAGTGTGGAGAGTCATCCATGACAGGTCTGGATGACGGTCACCTCTCTCCTATGTCACACTACATGTTCGTAGAGAACATGGTGGTGGATCACTAGTAGATGATGAGTTTTCTTATACAATTATCACAACATCCAAAGAAAATGTGTAAAATATCTCAGTCTGTGTAGAGTTAATGTTTATAAAGTCAACATTTGCTTAATTCAAGTGAGCTAACAGTACAGACTATTATACTATATTGCTTTAGGTTTTTGAGGTGTTGTTGAGTGAGCAAACACTTTGCTTCCTACTTTTAATAAAAACTGTCGGAAATGTTTGGTGGCATGTGATAAATAAGGAAATATAACGCACAAATAGGAACTGCTATATAGTAGATAAAGATAAAGTCTTACAGAGGTGTAAACTAACACTTTCTGGCACCATATTGTCATGTTGATCTCTTAATTCCGGCTCTTATTTTAATTTCAATGCTCTTACATGTATTTATTGTCACTGACATATATGTATACTGTCATCTGTAGTTTTTTAAGGATTTTTTCTCCCCAACTTTATTTAAAATATATGCTTATACAAAACATAGAAGAATTTTGAACAACCACGAAGGTGCCAAATGGAAAAATTGTCCAAACAAATACATATCATATCACAATTCAAAGGCTTACAGACACAAAGAAAAAAATACAAATAATAATAATAATAATAATAACCTAAAATATAAATATCTAAAAAAAAAAACCCTTTAGAGTTAATTCAGTCCATTTTAAAGAATTCTTTATAAATTGTCAGAGTATTTGTGCTTTTTTTGTTGAAGATAAAGTTCTGTGATTTAATCAATTTTTCAAATTCATTCATAAAGACTTTAACATTTGGGCGTGTTTTGACATATTTACTTTTGTGTATGTGAAGTTTTCCAAATAAAATGCGTATACTTTAGTCTAATTGTCTAATGTTGCCTTGGTTACTTTATGTTTGTTATGTTCTGGAGATTAGACAGTGTTACACTTTATGTAAACACAGTGAAAGTGTTGTAACTATACATACAGTGTGTGTAATGTACAAACCACTGCGTGACTATTGCAGGAGGAACTATGGAACAACAGGATGTGCAGTGCTCCTCAAATGCTCCCAGCTGCATCTATGACTACACTGAAACACTTGTGTCACACGATTTATATTTCCTCAGTGATAAAATGCAGTATTTTTTTCCTAAATAAGGCAAGAGCATGAGCAATTTACATAAGGCAGTAGTTAACAAACCCTTCCCCTCTGGCCTCTTCTGTCTGTTAAAAAAATAGCACCACTTCAATTGTTTTTGTACTGCACATTTTTGTATTTATATTTGGCTGCATTTGTGTTTTATTAGGGTTATGTTCTATTGTATTAATCTTTCTTCTTCAAACACATACTCAGTTGTCAAAATAACTTTCGTATAATCATCATCAGTATCAGCTGATAGTTTACATTATAGCTCTGTTAGCAAAGCTCTGTTTTTAGACTGAAAACAGCCACAGTAAAACCACAAAACACCTCAGTTTTCTCTACGGTTTGTGGTGTCAATAGCTGCTCTAAAGATCCATTGTGATTGGTCTAAATGAGGTCACAAATGGATCATCAAATGACAGCAAATATAATAATACTAGCACATTGACCCGTGGGGAACCATGAGTCATATTAATATAGGTATCTACAGACTGAAGTTAGTAAATGCATCATTCCTGTTTTTAACTTCATTTCCTGTTGTACAGCATAGTACTGCACTTATGGTCAATCGAACAACATGATTGTAAGGCTATTGCATTCCAAAATGACCCAAAATATGTCCCAAAATATCGGTCCTATCAACTTGCTGAGATATTTAATGTGGAGATAGGGCTATTCAACTGTAGGTACCAAGTTAGCCAGTTAAAAATGTCTCTGTTTCTCAGAACTGTGCAGATACACACTCAATCAGACACTCTGAGAACCTTCCAGTATTATGATAAAGACTAGATAACAGAGACCTTATACCTTCAAAAGTTTCATTATCAAAAATGCTTAAGATTTAAGATAAAAGGTTTAAGTCTGAAATGTTTAACTATCAGTGACAACATACCGTCTAACCCAGGGGTGGGCAATCCTGGTCCTCGAGGGCCGGTATGAATGAATGAATGAATTAATGAATAGTTTATTTAGGTCTGTACATCATTCACTGCACACAGCACGACAGCCATAACAAACACAAGAAAAAAAAAAAAACAAGCCAAAAAAGGAATAGGCCAGAAGCAAAAGCTTATTTCTTGCCTATCCTTTTCACCTTTCCATCACTTACATTGAACTAAATGTGTACATCATCAAGGATTTACATCATAAAAAAGAATCAAGAACAACAAAAACACATCTACCATCTGCACTTAATATCCTTGGGATCCTGCATGTTTTAGATGTTTCCCTCTTCCAGCACATCTGACAGTCGTTATCAGGCTTCTGCAGAGCTTGATGATCGGCTCATCATTTGAATTAGGTGTGTTGGAAGAGGGAAACATCTAAAACATGCAGGATACCAGCCCTGGAGGACCAGGATTGCCCACCCCTTGTCTAACCTGTAGCTAATTAGCTTAACTTGATCATGTTTGTCTCTGTGAACCAATCGTATCAGTTCTCTGATGTCACCAAAAGTGCTCCTTAGGTTTACAACTGTTGGACTCGACACTCTGCACAGTGTATTTCTTTGCTGTGAAGGATGAGATTAATGACATCTAGTAAGTTTGGTTATTTTTACTTGTAGATCTGATTATGTAAACAAGGAAAGACGCATAAAAATGTCTTTATTTTCAGTCCATATTTTCTGTAGAGCTCCCATAGATGGGTCTCATCTATCACAACACCTTAAACCAGGGGTGTCCAATCCTGGTCCTCGAGATCTACTATCCTGCATGTTTAGATGTTTCCCTCTTCCAACACACCTGATTCATGTGATAAACCTATCATCAAGCCCTGTAGAAGCCTGATAATGACCGTCAGGTGTACTGAAAGAGGGAAACATCTAAAACATGTAGGATAGTAGATCTCGAGGACCAGGGTTGGACACCCCTGCCTTAAACTGTCACTTTCTCTCTCAAAATATTCATAATGCTAATGTTCGGCCATATCAGCTGAAGTCATAATTTGCCAGTGTATAAATTAAGTGTTAAAGATCATCACAGTGGTCCTCGGGTCGTCGTGGAACCAACAGTTTTAACAAAATATTTGATTATTCAGTGAACTGAGCTACTTCTCCCATTGGACTCCATTCAGACAGATCAGACTTTTGTCACCCTTTTGCAGATGCTGAGATCGTGTAAAGACTGGAATCTTCTTTAGTCGGAAAAACATTGATCCAACTCACCTGTGTAGAGGAAACTCTGGTATTTCAGTGTCAAATTCCTTTCTTTTACTTTATAAGTGTGTCCAGTGGTGAAAACATCAACCTTCTACCTTTAATGATTTTGTCACTTTCTTTGACCCTGAAAGTCATTTCTTTGTGGTTCTCATCCTCAACTGGGTCTTGACATTAGTTGACTGTTGCCATGGGAAACCAGTAGAGTGACTAACTCCTCCCTCTATTGGTCATGTAGTTTAAGAAGGAATAAATTCGGATCAGTTCAGGTCTTCTGGTCCTAGATCACTTAGTCCTTTGTACCCATTTTAGATCACAGGGCATTGTTCCTTCCAGACTATTGCACACACTCTCTTTCCTTTTATATCGTGCTGATTCACTCAACTCCTTTAAGCACATAAAGACCTTTTTATTTAGGCAAGCTTTTAGTTGGAATGGAGCATCTATATTTTTATATTTCACTGTTTCATGTTGTTTTATTGATTTTATATGATGCTTGGATTTATTTTACTAATGCGTTGCGGTATATAAAATATTTTCCAGTAAATTATTTTGTGGTTTTTTTTAATCCATATATATTCTTTTTATCCAGTGCTATATAAGTAAAATTTTCTGAATTATTTCTTATCTCAGCAACACAGTATTTTTCATCTTTATTCTAAGCATTGTAATCACAGTTTGAGGTCATTTTTTAAAATAACAATAATAATAATAATGGATTAGATTTTTATAGCGCTTTTCAAGTCACCCAGAGCGCTTCACATTGTTGATCCATTAGTCATTCACTCTCACATTCTCCCTCTGGTGGTGGTAAACTACATTTGTACCCACAGCTGCCCTGGGGCAGACTGACGGAAGCATGGCTGCCATTTCGCGCCTACGGTCCCTCTGACCACCACCAAACATTTATACACATTCATACACCAGTGAGTGACACTGGAGGCAAGGAGGGTGAAGTGTCTTGCCCAAGGACACAACAGCTGACCTGGAGAGAGCGGGATTCAAACTGCCAACCTTTTGAATATTGGACGACTCGCTCTACCACCTGAGCCATAGCCACCCCAATGTTGTAATGTACAGTCGTGGAAAAAAATGATTTGACCACCTTTGTTTTCTTCAGTTTCTTGTTCATTTTAATATCTGATACAACCAAAGGTACATTTGTTTGGACAAATATAGTGATAACAACAAAAATAGCTCATAGTTTAATTTCAGAGCTGATATCTTGACATTTTTCATGTTTTCTTGATAAGGAACAAAATCACTTCAGTTCTTACATCAATATTTATGGCATTGTACTGATAAAAACAGTGCTTTTAGACATTCCATGTTTTCTTTCTGTCTGTTTTAGTCACATGATACACACAGGAGTTAGTAATTAATTGTATAACCATTGTTTTTGATGACTTTTGATGGTCTGATCTTTTTTTGTGTGTGTGTGACGGTAAAACACTACATATAACCTCTTTAAAGCAGTTTTTGAACACATTCTTGTTTTTACTTTTCTTAAAGGGCTCATATTTATCTCTTCCCACTTTTAGGCTGTGGTTCATTTATTTGTGTATTTGGACCCTAATAGTTTAAAAAGTTTGAATTTGAACCCTCCAGGTGCTGCAAAGCTTTCTTTATATTAATTCCGGCAAAATCCGGTGGATTTCCACAACCTGTTTTAATTCCATCTTAATTTGTTACGTTTTATAACTAGTTACATCACGAAATTTGCTCATATAAGGTCAAGATTTCCAATGAACATTTCTCGAGTACCCCAGTGTGTTGTATTAAAAACTGAAAATATATCCAAACTTAGAGCCGATTACCTAAAATGTTCAGTTGTTGGTTGTATTAATGAACTCAAGCGGCTGAATGGGACAGAAAGCTTGATGAACAGCCTGGAGGGGGTGGAGTCATGTGTATTTAAAGGGCCAGTGCTCAAAACAACCTTTCTAGTGTCATTCATCTTCTATTCATCTTCTATACCTGCTTTATCTTCACTAGGGTCACGGGGGTCACATGGAGCCTATCCCAGCTACTTAAGGGCGAAGGCGGGGTACACCCTGGACAAGTCGCCAGTTCATCGCAGGGCTGACATAGTGTCTAGTGTCGTTACTCAAAAATAGGATTGAAGATGGACCTGTGGAATTGAATTAATGAAGAATTCAGACCCAAGTAGAGCATTTACAGTTTATGTAGACCACAGATAAATGTTTTAAAATGCATAATTCCATTTAAAAATGTAAAATATCACTCCTTCAAATGTGGTGTTAACATTTGCATTATGACGTAAACTCCTCATATTTCATCATCCAAATCTTCATTATTCACCTTGTTTTGAAACTGTTCAGGCTGTTCTGCTGTTTGATTGAACAATACACTCAGTTACAAAACAGTAAGAGAGCTTTAGCGCTGCAGTAATTAGTAATTTCAGAGACCGTACTTTGTTGTATATTTGAAGGCAGGTCTGTGTGTGGGGTGGATGCCTGGGTTTCCTCCTCATCAGTGGAAGCAAAAGAGAGACTCAGCAGGTTCTCGCTAATTTGTTGATTGTCCAACCAGTGTCACCGAAGCCTCCTCACACATCATCTACACCAGCTTTTATCTCAGCGAGTCTCCACCGTCTCACACCTTTCCTCCATTCTAAGTTAGAGCCAGTAGCCAATCAGAATAGCAGCTTGTGTGTCTTCTTCACATCCACGCAAACACATACTGATACTGGCACTTAGGCACAAGTGGACACAAACATTCACACAGTCGCAGCATACAGGAAGTGATGTGGCCATGCAGGCTGAGATAAAGGCGGTGTGGTTGTTTGCAGTGACAGCAAAGGGAACTTAAGCAAACAGCTAAGATATCCTCACAACAGTTTGGCACAACACGTCGGTAAGTTGCTTTTTTACTCACTTTAGTACTAGTGAAAATGTAGTGACAGCTGCAATAACTGTGAGCTCCACTTCCTGCTTAATGTTCAATACACAAACCACATCAGTGTGTTATTAGAGCTGTGCACCTCTATGTTCTTTTCTTATGGCTTATCTCCAAAATGGACAGCTAATAGGAACATGTACTAACTGAAAAGGATAAATAGTAGAGAGCAAAAATAAGAAATACAATAATAAATAGTGACAAGAAATAGAAAACTATTATTTCTATGCAAACAGTGGTTAAAAGGTGTTCAGTTCTGAGTGTTTTTATGTGTTTTTGGCTTTGAAGAATAAATACTAGAGGAAAAATCAATAATGCAATAGGATATTTATACAAGAAATGGCAATCATTTATATTCATCTATTTTATCTCATGAGAGATGCAGGTGAGATATCATTTAATCCTGCAAAAACAAGGGTCAAAAGCTCTTAAGTTGGACTATTTTTATTGCTTTTATGAGTTTAAATGATAAATACTTGAGAGAAAAAACGCTTCCATAGTATACACAAGAAATGAATGACATTTAATTCTTCAAAAACAATGTTCTGAACATGTTTACAAGTAATTTAATGTGCAGTTATCAGGTGCTTGAAATCCTTGAAAATGCTTGAATTTCAACTTTGTGTTTTCAAGGTCTGAAAATTGTTTGAATTTTAGTTAAAGTGCTTGCGATTATAACTCTGCCATGTAATTTATTTATTTGTTTTTAATTTTAGTTCATTGACTCTGCCCGGTAAGATGGCAAATCAAAGTACTTACCGAGAGGTGATACAGAAAATAAAGAAATAAATAAATGTCTATGTCAAAAAATAAAATTCCCAGGTGTTCTCAGTTTGACACCAGGTACATTTTTATTTGATCTTTGTCTTGGTTCACATGTGTCTGTAGAACGCTAAATGGCTTCCCTTTTTGGATCAAACTTAGTGTTCTCCTTTAATTCCTAAACGTTTTGCTGTTACAAAGCATAATTTTAGATGTTTATTGTATAATAAGATGTAAATCATTGTGATTAAAAAAATGGGGGGAAAAAAATCCTGTGTGCATGTATTCCTGTAGATATGTGTTTTACTCCAGTGATAAGGTGCTGTGATGGAAAAAAAATTAAAATGATGCTTAAAAGTGCTTTAACTGGATGTTGAAAAATGTGTATGAACTCTGCGTTGTGGATAAACTGACAAAAACAACTTTTTCCTCCTTATGTTTTACGGTTTAAAGCTGCAGTACTGTTATTGTCCACATGATGGCAGTGGACTCATAGAGAGGCAGTGGGGTTTCAGAGGATGCGGGAAATGAAGGACATGTCTGCTCCAGCTGTGTGTGATGATAATGAAGAGTTCATTTTACTGCTTATTAAGATAATGATTTTAAACCAACTCTAGTTCCGATGTTAATTTTAAAGGAATAATCAGTCAGTGTGAGACCAACTGTTCTGTATGAGACAGCTGCGAGGCCTAAAGGCTGACGTTAAGGCAAACCCAGACATGTCAGCTGTGACACTGCCCAGCAGCAGGATGTGAAGCCAAACATTTTCACTTTTCACGCTTCCACTCGTGTCAGTGTGTGTGGAATGCTGAACAGGCCAAGGCAAGCTCCAGAAGGTGAACGCCCGAGGTCTGAACCGTTTATAGGGCATTATCTGTCTGTATGTGAGGTGGGATTAATCCACTCATAAGTACTTTGACATCATCTATAATGACAGGCTCATGTTCGGCTGAATGATACATTTAGCCTCCGGTAAACACATACTCCGGACTTACTCTGGAGTATTAAGCTCATTAATCAGCGGAGCCAAATAAAAACTGTTTCTTTATCTAGACATGGGGTCATATCTGGCATCGGTGCTTAAGAATGGTCATGTGTGACGCTAAAAGTGGATTAACCGATATATTTCTTCAGGGATGTTGATATCAGTGATGATTCTTATTCTTCTTATTCTTCTTATTATTAGGACTGTCACAAGATTGAAATTTGAGTTGAGTATTCATTTTTACTAGTGATATTATTGTCTATCCTGTCAACTTCATGCCACAACTGAAGTATAAGTCTAATAACAGTTACAGTACAACTAATAATATACTATTACTGAGGGCTGTAAGAATATATCGATTCTGCAATATATCATGATATTTCATTTCATGATACAGTATCGATATTAAAAAGTAGTGTATCGATATTTTTTAGATATTTATTCAAATGCAGATATGGCAGAGGTAAATTTTTTTCGTTTTTTGTTTTTCTTTCTCATTTATATTTTATTTGTTATTATATTACACTGTTTTATTAAATAATGGTTATTTGAAGCATCCTAAAAGCACATTTTACTGTCTGAGAAGCAGCTGTTAGTTCCTTTGTTGGGATCACACAAAAATAACGTTATGATATTACTTATGAACTAATAGCATATGACCATTTGAGCAGGATCTTAAACTGTAGTGTCTGTAAAACATAATTTAAGTTTAACAGAGGAACGTCGCATCAGATCCTGTTGTGATCAAATAAAAAATGGGTTTAGTATTTGTGCCTATTTCGGTTGTAATTCTTCAAGGAAATGATGAATTGCCTTTTTAATAGTATCATGATATATCATGATATATCGTATCGTAATTGTAGTATTGTTATTTGTATCGTATTGCCAGATTCTTGCCAATACACTACTGTAACTATAAGACCCAAAGTCAATGGAGACAAATAATGAAGTCTAATGAAGACAGAGTAGATGCCTAAGTGATGCTAAGATATGTTATTGATGTTATTTTCATTGTACTGTGTTTTTATTCTTAAATTATTTCCCAGTTCAGTCTTTAGTGTGCACTCGTGTCCTGTTTTACGGTGCTACAGCCTGGGTTCTGTTTAGGGCTGCAACGATTACTCGGATTACTCGAATAATTCGAGTACAAAAAATGATCGAGGCAATTTTTTTGCCTCGA